>JAVFBW010157178.1:0-11878 GCA_034783835.1 Mopalia ciliata
TTTCTTTATACAGTCATATCGTAGTCACAAAGCGCCAGTTTTAAGAAAATTGTGATACAGTTCAGAGAACTGAAGAGCAAGACCCATGCGAGGTTCGAATCTATCGCCATCAGCCCAGCCCAATTGTCTAACATGGGATTTTTTTCGGAGGAGGGTCTGAGGGATTCAGTCAACATTCTTACAACTAGCTGATTGTAGTCCGCATCTACTTCTTCTTCACATTGATCCCTATCATTGATTGACAGATGGGTGTTCGGCGTCGTGCTTAAAGGGAAAGACAACTATTTTTGCATTTGCATTCGAGTAAACACAGCTGTTAATTAGTTACTTGGGATTGGCGTCCTTATTTCAAAATATGGTTGGTTAACCTGTGTGTCCGTTTGCTTATGTATGTCTTGCAAGGCATATATAACAAGACGGCGTATACACAAGCTTGGGAATACGGGGCAATTTTAATATGTTGTATACATATCAAAATAGCTCTTTGAGTAAGACATACGTTAAGCATGTTTTCATGCTGCTGACGTGCGGTTTTTAAAAAATCGGTTTGATATTTACAAGCTGGTGTTTGTTGTTGTTGTTGTTTCGCTCGGGGACGGAACCCTCACTTTCGACTTTATATGAAAGCATCCACCAGTGCTGGCAATATGGTCCAGCTACGACTAGATTATATAATTATCATGTTTTAGAACAATGGTGTCAGTTCCGATTTTTTAAAGTAACTAATTAACGGCTAAACTAATTTGATTGCAAGTGCAATACAGATAAATCCAGGAACCATCATTATATAGCGTATCCAATACTGACGGTACATCTTCGTCAACAAACGTCTTGCAGATTTTTATCCAAACTACGCAGAAAGTAAAATCGTTTCAAAAGTAATCAATGTGAACAACGTCTGTCTATATACCTAAAGCTTTCATTTTAAAGCTCTTTACCTGCACTCATCAATTCTTTTCGCCTGTATGAAGTCCAAAACCATCTAGCAACCAGCTCCTGACATCTTGTTACCTAATTCCCATGCGCTTTTGTTCGTTCACAAAGTCACAAGGTCAGAATCTGCTTGGCCGACAGAAGCTCATGGAAATCTGATGCACACAAAATCTCAAACTACAACGGAAACGGCTATCATGGCGGAGCTTAATACAAGTGGTTGTCTTTGAATAAAGATAACAAGTTCAGATCGAAAAACCGCGGCCTTTCCCTTTAGGAATATGTCACTTAAATGACCACTGTGTATTTCAGCAATAATTGGCACTAGTACAACCAAGATGTAAAGCGTTTGCATAATGTTGGAAAGTTAAATTTCCTCGAATGGTAAGTGAAGACAGCATTGCTACTCTTCAAACAAACTGAACAGCCAGAGGTGAAAATAAGGTCTATATATTTATATAATTAATATTTGAAAACAAAGAAGTTTGTTAACGTAAGCTTCTATTTTCCTGATAACTACTTGTAATATTTGTGACAGCTATTCTTCCGATTTCTGACTAGGACGTTTTATTGTGAAAGAAAAGCAAGCTCCATAGTTCTTCTGATTTTCAGTTTCAACAAATTTAAATGACGCTACTGTCATAAATGATGACGATGTAGGCATTTATGTGTCGAAACTGTTTGCTCCATCGCAAAACTAAGAACAGGTGATCCAGAGAATAAGTTTAGTTCCTTATTTGCCCAGAATAAAGTATGACTGTAGACTCACAACTGAGTTTGTACAAGCCTGTAATGGTCATCCATAAATATGGAAACATTTTTTCCATAAACCTCGTTATAGTAAATTGCACGTGCTTTTCGGGCGGGACTGTTAACCCAAACTGACATGCATTGACTTTAACAAAAGCTATTAAAAAATATTAAATTATTTATGTAAGCTGTGAGTTTACATTATTTTCAATATTTTGCAGGTATGATAACAACATGTATGATATACCTGCTAATTAATTTGATCTGATTTGATCTTTTGGTCACCAAAAAATGTATACCACTGCATGATAAAATATACCAATTAAATTGGTTGTGTTTCAGAAGGAAGGTAAGAAGGTCTACAGTTCGTTTAGTGACATTTCTTGTTGGATTTTACGCACTTAAGACGGTGGCCATTTAAAAGAATATTTGCATTGGTGGATTAAATAGGTACAAGAAGCACGCTGCGCAAACAACTCATTAAATACCGAGAGTCAACAGTGATTAACTATGTCCATATTGGTTTCAGTATATATAGGCCTAAGGTACGGAGGGTATGTTGGCTATATTGAAACAGAACATGCATTCGCCAAATTAAACGGAGAGGGTCCTAGCATGTCTGCATTTTACCAAACTAAAGGCAGTAATACTTTCAAGTTAAGCAAACGATAAAGGTTGGACACTGTTTGATCCATTTGATATAAACCGGAAGTAGGCTTACCTCCATGCCTTATGTACAGCCCACTTGGTCATGAACATCGTACCATTTTGAATGTCTACATGTAGTGATATCCGCCCATACAGCGTAAATTGTGCGGTCGTAAGCAAGACAAATTACAACTGTATAAATATACCGGAACTATGCTTTGATGTCATTCAGCTGAACATAAATCTAACTGCCTTTTTAAAGATATCAGTCATCCAAATCAAGCATATTATAAAGATACTAACAAGTTCAATCATTTTTAAATGAATAACATTGTTCAATTTTATGTTGACCTACATAACCCATTTTCTAATTTGTATGCACCGTTGGCTTATTGTAAAGGAGGGCACCTTCGTCACTTCCTAGTAAGACAGTAATGGTGCGGGTTTATCCCGGTTACAAAATGTGTTTGTTCGTGCTGTGCTGTGGACAGTTGATGTAACATTGTAAAACAACGGATGTCGCTAGTTCTACAAAAATCTGTTTACGAACCTTTAGGTACATTTTACATCTTGTACACGAAAGTCTTATTTCGTGACTTACTTTAGGGTAGCGTAGGCCTACATATAACAGAACAAACCACTCTCCTTTCCGTCGCGTCTTTCAAGACTTTAAGATACATACCGATCTTATAGATAAGGAAATTCTTCATGTTCAGATGGTACATTCTAACTTCACGGAATATTGACTAACCATCCTATACTCGGTTTGGAGATTGCCAAACAGATTCCATGTTTGTGTTCGCGATTTCAGTTGCATTTTTTCTCCGTTGCGCTGTCGTTGAAGTAAACTTTCTCTCTTTCTATTTTAACTGTGAAACCAGTTGGACACACCGTACAAGTGCATTAACACCAGTAATATTAAACAACAATAACGAACATGTTCAACCATTTAAAGCGAGCAATGTTTCTGTCCCGAAAATTTCTGGAAGGAATTTCAAGTAAAAGTATGAAACACAGTCTCAACGGCATTGTGACCAACCCAGCGCTGATTGATGAAAAAGCGTCCCCTGTGGGGACATAGAGAAATCTCTAAGTATATATCATGTTAACGCTGTTTCTGCCACTTTTCAAACGTTATATTTTCTCCATAAGGCGTCAGTGGATTCTGAAATTCAAACTGCGTAAAATCTAACGAAATCTACCATTTCTTGCGCAATGAGTCATATGTCACTATGAAAGTCCACCCAAATTCACAATGCCGTTGTGACAGCATTGGGGACAGGTTGGTTTCATACTTCTACTTGATAGACTTCTGCTATCACTGATTTGAATTTAAATTTACTATAGCAATTTTCGTCAGCAGATTTGGGGCGCTAACTGCTGCCCTGTTGCTCTAAGAGTTAGGGGGCAACTTGAAGCGATCTGTTTGTGATGCCTTTGCATTGCATTGCGTCTTGTGTTTTCTTCCAGCGACCGTTAGGGGAGTTCCTTAACGCCATTTTGTAGCCAAAAAGTCGTCTATGATTGAAACGATCATACTTCTGGTGTTTTATTTGATTGTTTTGTGTATATACATAGAGAGATGGGGTTGGGTCTATGACCATCATGAATGGAGACTGATATGTTATTCGGATGAGGTTTATTTACGAAATTTACCTCAAGATGACCCGCACATGTTTGTTTTGGTCGGCATTTACGAAATTTCTCAAACGTGCGATGTCGTTCTTTCCATTGTCAGTCAGTCCCAGGATGGTTGACTAAGGTAGCTTGAGAGCGACCAAACATTACCACGATTCTGTTTGGAAAATGAATTGTAGTGCGTTGACGATTGGTAGAGTATGTTCAGAGAAACCTATATTAAGAAACTTAATCGGCGTAATTTGAAACCGTAACAATGGTGCAAGCATGTTTGCATCATAGCAGATGGAACATTTTGTGAAGTTACATTTTCTGTAGCGTTGCATGTCGATAAAGCGCAATTGACGTCATTTCAAGGGAGGGTAACCTCGGTGAAGACTATTCGAAAGAACTTTTAACGCAGTTCGATGGAAAATTAATCTAAAGACAAATAAATAGGCGCTTCAAGTCGATCTTAATAAATCTGCAAAAACAAGAATCGCTGACCGGCTAGCCAGAAGCCCAAGTTCGAATCCCGGTTGAGACAAGCAACAATTTGTATCTCTGTAATAAAATATATATACATATAGCCACATAATTTTTTTTCTTGTTTGATTTAATTGCTACGCAATTGTCACTCTGATGATGGTGGTGTAAACTTGACGGGGGATAAACAATCATAATTGGGAGAATAAAAACTTGGAAAAAAATTTAAAAGTTCAATAAAATTATGTGTTATTATTAAATACTTAACAAGACGGAAAGTGATGTTGTAACGCAGGTAGAACTCTATTTCGAGATAATTGGAGAATAGACATTATCTTTATGTCAGAAAGGATGCCAAAGAAATAGCAGAGTTGTGTCCCTTTGTATGTGATATTGCATTTTCTGTATCTTCTGCTGATAAGAACGGATCTTCTTAATTCAACATATTTTAATAAGCAAAATCGCTAACTAGCTGAAATAAAAATGATGAGAACATTTTGTTTATCCCCCTGAGTGTGTATGCGCGTCAATAGCAGGTTTTCACACTCTAACACAAACCAAACTGAAATTATCATGACATAATGTGTTTTAATGTATAGAAAGAAATGTTTATGTCGACTTAAAAACGCATTATTGGCAATGGAAACTTGCCGCAGTTGTCTTTTACTTTTAATTAGCAACCGTCCAAAATATAGCCTACTAGACGCATACAATCCTGATATCCTAAATTGTTTAAATATTATTAAATTCAAATATAATGTAATTAAAAAAGACCAGTCATTACAGTGACGATTGTCTCTCAATGATATTTAATTATACTCGGCATATTCGACCGTCAGAGAACAATATGCCTTTTCGCCTATAAAAATTGCTATGTTCATAATAAGATATACCCAGACGACTCCAACATTAGGTCTGAATTTGCATTTCTTGAATAACAGAGAAAATGACTCATTATAAAAGTTATACATCTTTAAATGACATGTCAGTTTGAATGGCAGAATTGAGAGACCTCCAGGCATAATTCGGGACAAATAAAAAATAAATGTGGCCATAAATATGTTAATAGATATATGATGTTTGACAGATTGTTTTTATATTTTTCACCTTATTTTCAATACTGTCATTTGCCATTAAGGGCTGCGTACTTTAAATATTTGTGACCTGAATGTGCAAGGCAGGTAGTTTGGCGAGGAAATAAAACCATCTCCTTTGGGCAATATGTGGGGATACGTCAACACCTGGATGTATACACAAGGGAAGAATGCCTTTCATGCTGGGCGTATATGATTGGACGGATAATTTTGTGCCGTGGTGTTATACAGGCGACGGGTTTTCAGAACCCTTTTTACAAGTGGTGTCGGGGACGTGGGTGGGTGGGGGTGAGGTGGGGGGTTATTGGGGGTACTTCGCCCATTGGGCTGACACGCCGTCATTTGAGTGAAATAACCCTAAGTACGGCGTTGAACCCCAATCAAACAAATCAATTGAGCTTACCTTTGACAATTGGGCTGTCAAACTTATACAAATATTCAAAGAAACCTTTATTTTTATTTCTGCTGTCACTAAAAGGTCAATTATCACGCGTAACGTGGTTCTATGTTACCCACAGCAAGCGCTAACTATATCAACTATGTATCCCTGTGGAGACCTTACATTAAAAGTCCAATCTCATCGCATTTGATGGTACGCCATTATTTAAACAGTCTGTTGGCACAAAACTTCAGCTCTGTACAGGATAGTCAGTTATACACATACGAAGTTAATCTGGTTTTTGTAATTGAATATAGTTATCTCTTAAATACCACAGTTGGTTACAAACACTACACGAGGCCGGCGGTTGAAGGGAACTTCATATTACCCTACAGTGCTCCCGGAACTTATGATGAAATAAAGATCTGTTGTTGCTCCTTAATTGTTTTTAGTTCTTATAATGTGACTGTGTCGAGGTAGTGACCTTTATCCATTGGGATGACACGTCTTCATATAAGTAAAATGATTAAGAACGGCGTTAAACCCCAATTGAATAAACTCTGTATAGAGGACTGTTATAAATATGCTTTATACCCTGATAGTCAAACCTGATTTCCACATATTATGGAAATAATATTCAAAGTACAAACTAGATGACTTGATGATATACTGATCCAATCAAATTAGTTTTAATATAAAAGAAACTAAGTTGACGAGTACAAATTGATTTGTAGCCTATTGTTCCGTCATGTAAGATGTTTTCGGCATAGTTTTTGATGAGACGAAGAAGTTTCCTCTTCGATGGATATTTACAGGTAAAGTACAAAAATATTGTTATAGCCGGTCAAACTATACAGCTTACGAAGTTTTACTACAATTTTGAAGGCTTCCTGTTTCACAATGAACGTCCCCTAATTGTTTGCAATGTAAGTTATCGGAGAATAATTAGGCCCTACCATACTTCCCCACCTGTGAATAGTGTTATATTGATACTCAGAAAAAGCGTAGATGATTCAGCCTAGAAAAAGCTAGACTGTCACCAAGGAAAGCGTATAGACAGTTCAACTTTTATTACCCTATATTTAGATACTTTTCAGTATAAACTTAATTCTACACGTTAATTATTGTTTTTTTATGATCGGCTTATAGATATGTAAAAATAATAAATGCCTTAAGTCATTTTATTCAGGTCAATGGTGCTTGTAATATACTGGAGATAGCCTACATAGTACCTATGTCGTCAGATATCTTGGCCTATATAGTTGGTCGAGTAATTTCGATTCGGAGGTTATGCGCGCTATAAATTAATAGCGTCTGTCAAGGTGAAATAAAACTTGTTATAAAAAAAATATTTAAAAAAAACATATTTTGGGCCTTAAATCATTTCATGAGTTAGAGTGAATCTATCTTGGTCCGGTGTCTACATACTGTGAATGACAGACCCGTTGTTAGTGGAATCTGTGATCAAAAGCAGCCCATGGAAACGGCGAAATAGTATTGCCCACACAGGCTGGTGCTAGGGGATGCCCCTCTTCTCTAGCCGAGGGTTACTATTCCCAGCTACTCTGTATGGGGGATGCCGCAATGAAACATATTTCCATTGTCAGGGTCAAATGTGTAAGATGAAACCATTTGGTAACCATCAACTACAATCTAGCTTTATAACGCAGACTGGAAACTGGGATAAACCAGGAAGTGACGAATGTGCTCTCCCTTTTCCCAATAAGACAAATGTGCATACAAATTTGGAAATGAATTTGAACAATTTTATTAATTTAAAAATGATTACACTTGTTAGTATCTTTATAATTTGTTTGTTTTTCTATTTGGTTGACTGGTATCTTTTAAAAGGCAATTAGAATGATGTTCAGCTGAATGACATCAAAGCAAAGTCCCGGTGTATTTATACAGTTGTTATTTGTCTGGCTACGGCCACACAATTGACGCATTTTTAGCGGATATCACTACATATAGACATTCATAATGACACTGACTTTATGACCAAGCAAACTCTAAACTGATTGGGTGCGAAAAAGAGGTCAGTCGAAAGTTTCTGTTTTATACTCTGTTTAACTCCACCCAGGAAGAACATCCGATGTTAACATTTAAAGGCGACGACCAGTTACTTTCGACAAGCTTTCCGATTTTTCCCAATCCAATTTTAAAGATATGTGCCAGTATTTTTTTTTTTTCTGAAACACAGCATAATAGAGAACGATTACTTTAAAACATCGAAAGTGACTTGACATTATGGCGAAAAGGGGCTTACGCCAAATATCTTCGTGATGCTGACATTTGACTAATTTTAAAAGCCTTGTATCGCAATATAATATCTGTATATACATTGTTGCACGTTATAACGATTTGTTTGTACACTCTTCAAAAAAAGAAACGCAAAAGAGAATTTTCAGACTTGACATATATGTTATTCAAATGAATTGAAATCAAAATGTCATCTATGTACATATATGCAATTCGGCTCAATGACACATTGGTGTATGGAACACCCGTCTTGAAATTTACAGTCCCATCTGCCTATACAACTGTCCACCAGGTGAGGCCAAAGTCAATACCTTGCGTGACCACCCCTTGCAGCCAGAACTTCGCGACATCGCCTGGTCATGGAACGAATCAATCGTTGGATGTTCCTCCGACTCTTCCCCACTCTTCCTGCAACATGTGGAACAGCTGATCAAAGGTCACTGGTTGATTTTGGCGCTGACACACTCGTCTATCGATTTGGTCCCACAAATGCTCGATAATGCCGATAGGGTTCAAATCCGTAGATTTGGAGGGCCATGGGAGGACATTGAAGTTGTTGTTGGCTAGGTAGTCCACTGTCGCACGTGCCGTGTGGGGTCGAGCATTATCGTGTTGAAATAGCTTCTCTGGCGGTCGGCAAGCGGAAGGACGTGTATACGGAGAATGTCATCAGTGTAGCGATTGGCTGTCAAATTGCCCCTCACCGGCACGAGTTCACACCATGACACTCCCTCCGCCGAATCTGTCACCTTCCTTTTTACAGTTTGGTGCATATGTTTCATTGCGTCTCCTGTAAACACGCTGTCTGCCGTCACGTCGCCTGAGCAGAAAACTTGACTCATCTGAGAACCATATTCTCCCCCAATGTTACAGATCCCATATCTGTATTCTGTTACACCATCGGACCGTTGACGCTGATGTAGACGTGTTAATGAGGGGGCAACTTTAGGTCGTCTTGCTCGGATTCCAGCCTTAGACGTCTTAGACGCTTCCTGATTGTCTGGTCGGACACTCTGCGGGGTCACGTGCAGTACGATGGCGATCACGCAAATGAGATACCTGGATGTATCTATCTTTAGCCCGTGCAATGACTCGAGGCCTCCCTGATCTTGGACGGTCATTTACAGTATTGGTCTGGAAATACCGATCCCACAAGCGTACTAGGATGAACGTTGAAGGTCCTCGCAATGACACTCTTGGATTCGCCAGCTTGCAAACGCCCAATGGCAATATTTCTGTCGGCTGCGTTGAGACGTGTCAAGTTCTTCGATCCTTACTTTCCATAATTGTCAAATATCTGCCTGATTCATTTGGGTTTTTATAGCTGAGCCCTTTACACATGCTTTGTACGTGCAAATCGGTTATTGTGTCTTTTACTTGTTTTTCCTGATGATTTTCATGATAATGATAAAAACGACCATTAAAACAGCGTTCTAAATCATCAAGAGTTGCGTTTGAGCGAGGGTTTGGTTAACATGGACGCTAGAAACAAATATATATCATTACAACATGTGTATTTGGTCGTGCGGTCTAAAAACAATAGGCTACTTTTTCAAATTCTCTGTTGCGTTTCTTTTTTTTTTAAGAGTGTATTACGCCAATATATTTTGAATTCTATTATATATTTATATCCGTAACTACACGGCTATGTGAAACAGTTAACATTGCCACTAGTTTCCACTGACCGGTTAACAACAAATGGTAGGTCTATAATTGGGCCACGCACTTTGTCCTAGCTTCACCAGGAATCATAACAGTTCTTGCTTTTTGTTGCATGGACTGGTCAGTAGCCGCTAGTTTGAAAGTTCGGCGTTTCCGATTGCCCTGTAATTACACATCTGGATATATAGTAGATAAACTCCTGAGATAGGGCAATGTATATTGGGATGATTGGAGAAGCCATGAATTTTCCAAAGGTAGGGGGATCCGGGGGATCAACTATCAAGGCCCAATAGGCTAGGGTCCAGGGGCCGCCTCTGAGTGGCGATTTCAGCTTCTTCGGGCAATGAAATTTGGATTCAGAGACACAGTAAGAACTGAGTGTGTGGTTTAGGTCCCTATGGATAGTGTGAGAATAAGAAATGTCCCATTTGAATTGTCAGCACTTGTGGCTTATTAAGACGATCGACTACATAGGCTAGCCCAAAAATTCCAAAATGTTGTGATCCAGTAATTGAGGAAGACCGGATTAATGGATATTTTGTATAGGCCAAGTGGTTTGCTTAATTGGGTGTTTACTTAATGTGTTTGAAGTGTAATGCAATATAGATGTATAGAAATTTATGATTGGAAGGCCGTTTTAGGTGTTATTACTTGTTTTGAAACGGTTTAGCATAAAGGTCATTGTTTGGTTAAAATACTTGGGTTTAAAAGAACATTTTTATTGTATAGTGACTTACGTTATATTTATCAAACTGAGATCTTAGCTAGGCGATCTAAAATGATTGAAACAGTAATTCTTAACCTGTGTTTCGCTGTTTTCTTTAACGCATAATTAAAGCATTATTAATGGCATACTTGCAGCATGATAACTTTATATAATCCCAGAATTAAAAAAAATATATATATATGCAATGACCGTCCCTACGAATACAACAACGCAATTCATCCACTATAAATCGGAAGAAGCGTGACATATTGACAGATGTTTAGTAGGCGCTTAGTCTTGATAAAATCCGTGTAAAGGTCTGAGAACCAGGAGAATAACCAACTTTTGAGGAAGCTGAACAATATAAACAAGTATATAATACAATATTAAAACTCGGTTCGTACAGTTTCATGGGTTTCCAAAACTTTTCCCAAAACCGTACGAATCCTGTTAAAATATCATATACAACTATTCTTGTATAATTTGTCTTATATTCCCCACTCACTAATAAGGTTTATTGGACTGACATTTCAGGTTTATCTTATATCCCCAACTCACTAACAAGATTTATTAGGCTGACATTTCAGGTTAATCTTATATCCCCCACTCACTAACAAGATTTATTAGGCTGCTATTTCAGGTTTATCTTATATCCCCACTCACTAACAAGATTTATTAGGCTGATTTATTAGGCTGACATTTCAGGTTTATCTTATATCCCCCACTCACTAACGAGATTTATTAGGCTGACATTTCAGGTTTATCTTATATCCCCCACTCACTAACAAGATTTATTAGACTGACATTTCAGGTTTGTCTTATATTCCCCACTCACTAACAAGATTTATTAGGCTGATATTTCAGGTTTATCTTATATTCCCCATTCACTAACAAGATTTATTAGACTGCTATTTCAGGTTTATCTTATATCCTCGACTCACTAACAAGATTTATTAGGCTGACATTTCAGGTTTGTCTTATATTCCCCACTCACTAACAAGATTTATTAGGCTGCTATTTCAGGTTTATCTTATATCCCCCACTCACTAACAAGATTTATTAGGCTGACATTTCAGGTTTATGTTATATCCCCCACTCACTAACAAGATTTATTAGACTGATCTTTCAGGTTTATCTTATATTCCTCACTCACTAACAAGATTTATTAGGCTGACATTTCAGGTTTATCTTATATCCCCCATTCACTAACAAGATTTATTAGGCTGACATTCCAGGTTTATCTTATATTCCTCTCTCACTAACAAGATTTATTAGGCTGACATTTCAGGTTTATCTTATATCCCCCACTCACTAACAAGATTTATTAGACTGACATTTCAG
>JAVFBW010157189.1:0-11878 GCA_034783835.1 Mopalia ciliata
AGACTATATATTTAATGTTGTCCATATTTGAGACAGAGACAGGTTGACCATCAACATTCGCTTGATGTTCACTGTTCACAACAAAATTACATGAAAATCTGATTTAGTTTTCATGAAGCTAATGCACATGTAGCGTGTGTTTGAATCCAAATAAAAAACCTGCTTAAAATCCCGCTATAATCTTTACGTGATTTGTGACGGTCCCTATCTTTACGCCTAACATATGACAAAAAGCTTACAGTTGGGATAATTAAACCTATGGAAATCGGATTGATTCATAAATAACGATATATTCTTCAGTACAAATATAAAGAATGATTTTTAGAAATACTTTAGTAAGAATCCAATTTACTTTATTTAACGTCGATAGTTCAAGTACATTAGCTAACACTAGATTACAGCTGTTTGTATCTACCTGTGCATCTACCTAGTATCTATGTACAGGTAAAATGATAAAATATTAAAATTAAATATAAAATAGTTGTGCTATTCAATTAATTAAAAGTTGATTTAATTCCATGCTAACCCTTGCTGTTCATTATTGTAATTACTGTTCGTGTATAAATATATCACTTATGTACCTACAAATATCTGCTGTGAGCCCGAATTGTGTCCTCTGAATACATCTCGTTTATTTGTTTATCTATCTGTTTTTTGTTGTTTGTTTGTTTTTTGATTTGTTTTGTATTTTTGTGTAAGCATGTTTTTGTTTTGTTTTGTTTTCTTTTTTAGTTGGGTTTTTTCCTTTTTATTTACTTACATACATTGCGAATTAGTGTTCAATTTTAAGTGGTCTCTCTCTTGCCATTCCTCTAATTTTACATATTTAGATTACAATATATTTTGGCACAATTTGCTTTTTCTTTTATGTTATTAAAGGTTTACTGATATCGTATGTTTTTTGTTTTTTTTTTTGTTTTTTGTTTTTTGTTTTTTTTTTACATTTTGTATGTATACCATACTGAAATATAATTTTGTTAAAGTCCCCGCTATGGATCCGTCGTTTAAATAAACTAATTAGTTGGAGTGTTTCGATTCTGACATCGATTCCTCATGCAACCGAAACAATTGGATGTTTTGAAAAAAATTGTTACATTCTATTGGTTACACGATGAAAATTACTCAAATTGAATGTTCAATTAAATAATATACTTATAATAGATTTTTATTAATTTAATTTTCAATTGAGATATAAACTTTTAATCGCCAGATTTGTTTTTGCTTTTACGTAAGCCCTGATTGCCTGAGCTTGCCTGCCACGGCGGTTTCACACGCTGTATCCGCTGACTCTCAGCTGATTGCATTGTTACTAAGACGGATCCGACCTGACAGCTTAAGGAGGTTCCGAAGCAGCACGGCGTTTAGTTGATATCGGTGTCTGCCTAGATGCTTGACCGCACAGGGAGAACTTGGCAAGCCAGACCCCGTCGTCTCCAAGGCACTTTACGTATCAGACCTCTCTCCCAAACAGTTCTCTACAGGTTTCCACTCCGGGTCAAAGGGATATTGCAAATAAACTCTGATATGAGAATGTAGTTTATATTTGGCTAATTTGTTGGAATAACCTGTTGGTCTAGTGGCTTGCCATTGTAGCCAACGCGTACCAAAACTGTTCGATATTAAATTAAAAAAATGACACCATATGGTATGTAATGGTATCTTTCCGGGTACAAAGGATGCTGTTAGGTTATCAAGGCTCAAAAAGCTAGGGTCCAGGGCCCACCAAGGCCCTAAGTTTAAACTTTATAAGCGTGCATCCAGGGCCTATAATGGTCATAAGTTTGATAAAGTCTTTATAAGCGTCGATCCAGGACCCACCAAGACCCTATGTTAAATAAATCATTTATTTAACAGGGCCCACAAAGGTACTATGCTTGATAAAAGCTTTATAAGCTGGGGTACAAAACGTATATTTAGATTGGCCAGGACCCAGCAAGTAGGCCTACGGTTCTAAGTACGAGAAAGATTTTAAAAGGTGTTGGCCCAATGTCCACAAACGTTCTAGGTACATGACAGGTTGAATTGAGGGCCCAGGGCCCACAACAATTCTAAATTTGATAAATGCTTTTTAAGCGAGGAAGGCAACTGAGGCAACTGTGGAAATGCAATGTCGTGATACCAATTAAGAATATATATATATATATATAAATATATATTTGTAATTTTTTTATCAATTTCCTTGAGTTTTGAGGATGCTGGGGTTTTTTCTCATATTATTTGTTATGGATTTTAAACGGGTATTTTGCTGATGGAAGACTGTATTAAAAACAGAATCCAGATTTTTTTCTTTTTTCTTATTATTGTTCCTTTGTATTTCTATGCTCGTGTTGATCCGCAATGTTGGCAGAATTTGGCTCTTTGCCAATTTGCCACAAGCTATCCGGTTTACCTCTTTAACTACACGTTTGTTCTTCGACGAGAAGGTCCTGTGATCGTTTCCAGTGCGGTGACAATCTCCAGAAATCCCACTCGTTTCTCCCGAAATAAGGAGACTTTGAGTTTCAAGACGATGTTTCCAGACGCCGGAAATCAGATCATCAATTGTTCCGAGTCAGAAAAAATTTCATGGTGAAGCCAAACCGATTGACCAGTCTCTGTCTGGTAGTCTTCAATTAGCAGACATAATGCTGTATTAAAATCACGAAAACAAATGTACATTTGGAAGATTGTTGACTGCACAGCTTATTAATATCTAATTTTCGATCTAATGCCAAATTTTAGCGGTTCACCGACTATACAGGAGACGGTTATGGGGTGATTTTGGCTGCCTGATACAACCCATCGTCTTCAACGTGTAATTCAATAAGACACGAGGCAACACTATTATGATGTTTTACGTCAAAACCCTCACGATCGCCCATCAATCCAATCAATTTACTTGCTTCAATTTTCTTCGGGACTGCTTTGTTTTCTGCGGAGCTGCTCATAGTAACTGGGTAGTAAAGCTTATCGCGTCAAATAATACTGACAGTTTTCGGCTGTTTCTGACATTTATGTGTGTAACTGTGAATTGCACAAGTCACTTTACACGTTAACCGTGTATAATAAAAATTCTCCTCATATTTACAGCCTAGTTAGATATTACAACAAGGTTTGAACCAGCACACATCTGTCTAAGACGACTTTACTCCATCTGCGTCTGATAGAATTTGACCATTTAATGCAAGATATATGTTCCTTTTATTACAGCTATGAGACAGAACAACCAACTACCTTTGAACTGAAAGATCAGTTTGGATTTAAAGCAAATTGTAGCAAAATGTAAATGATATCTTTTCAACAACAATATTCTATTGAGTTGGTTTTCTTGAGCATTAAACGAATGAATATACGAACAATCCAATGAATGAATAAACAAACGAAGAAATCAGTGAAATAGAGATCGAATGAATTGTTAAGTCATTAATAATTGAGATTAAATTAAACATTGACTGATTGATCGAGTGAGTGACTGATTGACCGAGTATGCCACTGGCGCTGATTTCTTTCGCCACAATGAGTGATCAAGTAATTCAGTAATCATGTTTTTTACTCTTTTTTTTACCCCCACCACCTTGGCACCACAGCTATATGAGTATATCGGTTTCCATTGAGGTCTGGCCAAGTCCCACTATTTCGTGTAAGCGAAACTTCTCGAACTCATAGGAGGATTTTCGAGCACAATATTGATGTTTATGTCAATCTTACGCCTAACAGAGAACTCCAGTCAATGTCGAACTCCACAGAGTCACAAGCCTCATGATCTTTGCGAACACAAATGTTTGAATCAAAAATCCCCTTTTAAACGCCATGTGACACCATCTAAAAGTCTAAACAATAACGATATCCTGGATGTAATTTATGCACGCCGTATTGCTGCCCACGCCCACTGCTGACAACTGTTTCCGAAGAGATGCCGTTGAAGTACGATTTTTAGTGATGATTTTTGCTATTAAAATCTGCTTTAACACAACTGAGCGAACTGCCCTTGACTAGACGATTGAGCCCCCCGCCCTCTCCCCTCCACCACATTGTGTCATGTGTATGTTACACCTAACATAAGGGAGCTCCCCGATCATCACCTACAGGAGCTACCCCTTGTCAAGGACAGTTTGCTCGATGATAAAGTATTACCGATATAAACCCTACTCGCCTTCTCGCACACACAACTTTTTTTTTCGTGAATGAATGAATTCACAAGAAAACAAAAGAAAGATAAGATCGAATAAATGGGCTATTTAATCATAGTTTTACACCAACTTATCTTTTATCGAATGACATACTGCGGTCAATGATTAGACACTATAAACGGTCAATTGCTTGATATAAAGCAGTACTAACAGTTTGTTTGAAACACTGAAGTTCAACACATGCAATGTTTACGTTGTCAAGAAAAAAAGAACTCCAAATAAATTGTATCAAACAAACTTCTGTACAGATTTATCCGTGGCTATTTTCTCTATTCCTTTTAACGATGTTGTGCTATTTTTCAAAATTAGGATTTCAAATCAAATACAATAGCCTTTATTTGAGGTAATCTCGATTTTCTTTATTCTGGGTATCATTCATGTGTTATAAATTTATTATTTGGATGTTGTTTGGGTGGTTGGTTCGCTGGTTAACTGATTTGTTGGTTGATTGGTGTGTTGGTTGGGTGGTTGATGGGTGTGTTGGTTGGGTGGTTGGTTGGTGTGTTGGTTGGGTGGTTGGTTGGTTGGGTGGTTGGGTGGTTGGTTAATTGGAGGGCTTGATGATTGGCTGGCAGAATGGGTGACAGGCCGATTGACTGACGTCTTCGTTATGTTAATTTCAAATCAAATACAATAGCTTTGAAGTGAACTGATCCAAAAGTACAGAACTTTTTAATTCTATATTGATTAATGATTCATTGAATTATTAATAATTGATTTAATCGTTTATGTAAAATTAGTTCAATTGAAGACCCGATTACAGATCTCTTGAAGCTTCCAGAGAGAAGCTTATCCCTCTAGGGACCAACGTATCATTTATGATACAACATTTTGGACCCCCTTAAGAATGGTAAATCTTCCATGTTCATGCAATCTCTTTAATTATACTAGTTCTCTACCTTTGTCATGTGGTGCAAAAGGATATAATTAAAGAGATTGCATGAACGTGGAAGATTTACCATTCTTAAGGGGGTCAAAAATGTTGTATCATAAATGATACGTTGGTCGCTAGAGGGTTAAAGACCAGGGCCCACTTTTGTCATTCCACAATAAAATATTGTATATTTTTACGCCTATAGTTAAACATGACGAAATTTCGTCATACAATATTTTTTTTATCATACGACATTTTGTGAAAGTAGCCCCAGGTGCTGTGCTGTAATCTTTCCTGGCAAAACCTTACCTGTAAAATCAGTCATTTAACATTTTGTGAGATAACCCAAAATTTGAATTTTTCCCTGGTTTGTTGATTTTTTTTCAATCGTATTTATGCCTAAAAAATAAAGCAAAATGCTTCAAAACGCAACCTTCGTGGCTTATTGGATGACAAAAGTGGTCAAAATCAGTGGAAAAATGAAAATTTAGATGAAGCCGACAAACAATTTAAGTCCTCTTAAATTAAGTTTGCATAACCATGGGGAAACCACGTTCAGACCATTCTCCCCAACAGCACAGACCTGAAAGACAGAATAAGTAATGTATCATCCATCATCAGTGAAAACAATGAAATACCCTTTAGTTTGATATTATGTCGCAATAAACAAAAAAAACAGCTCATATCTAAACAATCGTGTGGACATTCTATCAATATCAGTGCAAGTTTCCATGTGCTGGCGAACTATGTTCAGACAAACAACTTTGTACATGAGCAGGCGCTTTGATATTGAACTCGGTGAAGCAATTGTTTACAGATTTCTTTTGAAGTTCATTCACACAGCTACCATTATTAAATGTTATTGTCATTCCCATGGTAAATCCTGTCCTAATGTGGTAGTTGATTAATGGCAAGGCTGTGTTAACCACTGGTCATTACTGATCAGGGATGATCCAGGGTTGACCCCTTCTATAATAACTTACCGTAAGTCCTCTTATAATGTAAACGGATAACTGTTTATAAATTGTTCAGTAAGTAACAGAATAATAAAATTTTTACAATTTATTTTGATATTTTTTATTTTTGATATGTGTGTAATAATTGACTAGGATATGAAATATCAACTTTTTTGTTTTAATTTTTTTATTTTCGGTTTGTGTGTAATAATTGACTAGGATATGAAATATCAACTTTTTTGTTTTAATTTTTTTTTTTTTGATTTGTGTGTAATAATTGCCTAGGATATGAAATATCAAGTTTTACAGCTAAGTTTTAAGTTTAAATTCAGCTGAGTAATATTTCTTAAAGGCAATCACACTGACACAGGGATGTAGATCAACTAAACTCGATGAATCATCTTACATGTTTTAGCTGAGAGGTATATATTTTTCAAAGCTATTAATCAGCTTTCTAATTTGATATCATTATTAGTTATAATGATAAATGTATTATTATTTTTTCGTATATATTTTTTTTCTTTGTGTATTTTAAAAACTTTTATATACAGGTATCGATTTCCCGGTGGAGGCAAGCAAATTTTTCTCTCTTCATTTATTTAAAATATATATATATATAATTAATTCTATATAACAGTTTTTTTGGGATAACACTTTCTTAGTTTAAACATATTGTTATTCAGAACATTTTGCCGTTAAAAACCCATCTGGGAATCGAACTTACGACCCAAAGAGTTTATGTTAAATACACTAATATGACATGAAAATACACACAGAAATTTAAGTTTATAAGGGTTGCAAAATTATTGAAACTACTTTTTAAAAATTTGGTTGATTCTTGAGCCAGAATAATGGTGTTGTTTTTCATCTTTAATGGATGAAGTTCAGTTCAGATAATCAGATTATTTACCCAAATGTCATATTAATCCCAGTTTGGATAATGACTCTGTTTTGAGCAGTTAATGATCACATCAGATCTGACCAGTGCCCATTAGTTTTGTGTAGCCTCCATCTCTACAACATGCCGATCTCAGCATTTATCATCTAAATTACATGTTGAATAAAACAGACCAGATAATGGTACAGCAGTCATTTTGTCACACAGATCAGTCATCAGGGTTTGCACTGCACAACACTCAAAACTATGGAAGCATATAAAAGGGACATGCACCTTATATTTTTATTTTTTCATCATTCAAGCTATTTTGTTGGATGTTCCATCCATTTGCTTGAATGTTCCATCCATTTTCTCAAGATCTGCCTTTCCATTTTCTCAAGATCTGCCTTTCCATGAATCAAGATCTGCCTCATTGAATCAAGATCTGCCTTTCCATGAATCAAGATCTACCTTTCCTTGAATCAAGATCTATCTTTCTTTGAATCAAGTTCTGCCTTTCCATGAATCAAGATCGGCCTCAATGAATCAAGCTATGCTTTTCCCTGAATCAAGATCTACCTTTCCTTGAATCAAGATCTGCTTTTCCATGAATCAAGATCTGCCTTTCCATGAATCAAGCTCTGCTTTTCCATGAATCAAGCTCTGCTTTTCCATGCTGAAAATCTGCTTTTCCTTGAATCAAGATCTGCTTTTCCACAAATCAATATCTATCTTTCATTGAATCAAGATCTGCTTTTCCATGAATCAAGATCTATCTTTCCTTGAATCAAGATCTGTTTTTCCTTGAATCAAGATCTGCTTTTCCTTGAATCAAGATCTGCCTTTCCAGGAATCAAGATCTGCCTTTCCAGTAATCAAGATCTGCTTTTCCATGAATCAAGATCTGCCTTTCCTTGAATTAAGATCTGCTTTTCCATGAATCAAGAGCTGCTTTTATACGAATCAAGATCTTCTTTTCCACTAATCAAGATCTTCTTTTCCACGAATCAAGTTCTTTTTTTCCAGGAATCATGATGTACATTTCCTTCAATCAAGATCTATTTTTCCATGAATCAAGATCTGCCTTTCCATGAATCAAGATCTGCCTTTCCATGAATCAAGATCTGCCTTTCCATGAATTGAGATCTGCCTTCCTGTGAATCAAGCCTGACCTCTGTGCCAAGGCCTGTCCTCCCATGAATCAAGTCCTGGTATTCTATGAGTCAAGACATGCCCTTTAGCCTATTACTCACCACTGATCTGACCACTCAATTGATTTATAACCTCCATCCTTTGGGAGAACCACTTTTATTACAGCCATCAATCATGAAATTCATCCAAACACATAAACACATGCCAACCAGCACTTTCTGAATCATCAATATTATTAATATATTCAGAATAGAATTGTTGATTTTAAAGTACATTTGTTAATATAATGCAATATACAGATAGGAATAATACAGTTTAAATTAACGATAAAAGACATAACATTTAAAGGAATTGCTTAAAAATGGTATAAATTTATCAAATACTTAACATTTATATATGAGCTTATCTTACGCAATTGACATCATGATCATTGATCACTGTACCAGTGTGATTAATATTTAGAAATATATTTTGCTATGTCATAATCAGGACGTATGTGTGAATTTTATAACTGATAAATTTAATTATTGGAAATTGATTTCTGCAATTAATCAATATAATATTGTTGACAGTAATAGGCGTTTTAGGAAGCAGTATATATAGTTTATATTTGAGGTGTCATTAATCAAAGTTACAGGTAAAATATGTGTACATATAGTGATAATGTTTTAATTTCTTTCCAATGAAAATTCCTTTATATTACTAACAGTACCAGAACTTTTGTCCCCCTTTTTCTGGTATTCATATGATTTTAAAAGTCTTTTTATACAAGTGTTATTAACAAGTTTCAGTATCCTTCCAAAAATTTCCGAATCTATGAAAACTTCTTATATCGTTTACAAACATTCAATTTCCTTCTACATACAGTTTTCTAAGATTTGATTAAAATTTTTTTGCTATTATTTAAAAACATTCAGTTTCCTTCCAAGGGTTATTTTCTATAAATGTCTAAATGACACTGTGAGGGCTAAATCTATATTGTTAAATGTATTGTGTTTACAAAGATCGCGGCCGAGGCTTAGGGGTAGCGAGTGCGCTTCCTAAACTGCTTTGATTTACCATTCACAGGATCTAGTCTGCCTGTCGACCATCAGGTATAAGAGCAATTGCGGGGGGTGGTTTTTACGAGGTTTCCGCCCTGTTTTCCATCATAATAAGACTGTGTACAGTGTGAAGTGGACAATCTGTCGTCATATAAGTGAAATACCCATGAGAACTACATTAAACCCCAATCAAACAAACACAACAAACGTAATTGATATACATGTATAAAGAAATAAACATATGTGTACTGTAGACAAGAGCTTAGCCAGAAATCAAAAGTATGGTGTCCAAAATGGTCATTGTGTTTCACTCTTCAAATGACAGGGCGTCCAATTTTGACAGGTTTCCTATCTCCTGCATTTTAAAGTTTCTTAAAACAGGGTGTCCAAATGAGCCAATTGTTCACCTCAGGGTGTCCATTTGCATGGGTGTCTGTCTAAGCACTTGACTGTATAAGCTTATAGCATTATTACACCACCCAAAGTTCTAAATGACACAAATAAGCTTATTGATTTATTAACAAATGTTAGACTTCATTTATCCAGATGAATAAACACAATAACTAAACTAGTAGGCTGGTCTCTGTGCTGGTACATGTATATAAATTATAATAAGACTGAATTTCTGTGTTCACCCAAACACCATATGCATAGTGAAGATTTTTTTGATGAATGCTTTCATGTTTTGAGTATCATGTATTTTTTAATTAACGATAGGTAAGTTAATGTAGAAACCTTGAAAGATCTGAGTAGGGTGGGGAGGTCTTGTATTACACTCCCTGTGTCTATTTGGCTCTTATATCGGCAGTATTTACCTCCATTTAGCCAGGTAAGATGCCTTAATATACGGGGATTTGTGTAAGGATATGTACGCTAAGAAGTGGGGTTAGTGCCCCAGCCTTTGGGCTCCTTGGGCTTTGACCTTACAGCATCGTGTGCACCTTACCCAGCAGGGCTGTGATGGCAGGTGGATTGTCTGCAGATGAATAGCAGAGGGACGACACACACACATAAAATACTTTCCCCTAATCACCCGCAATCCTCGACCTTGACTGCCAAATAAGTAAGGTACACAGGAAATCGCATGAATGTGTTACGGAACCTAATCATTAGCTATTATCAGCCAGACTTCGCAACACGATAGCTGAATTGATTTCCACTCAGTCGGGATCAACATAGATAGAGGTAGGTCCCAAATATTTATAATTATCTACTCCAGTATGACTTAAATTTCTTTTAATCATATCGATTTGAGTTAAAACTTCAACTAAGTTTATTATGGGACCTTGCTACTTGGATATTGATTTTGAATATTTGAATTTTCTTAACAGGCTATTAAGATTTATAAAATATAAAACCTGTTGTGTTATTGTAATGATATTTTTGAAAAATAATTCAAAGGGATTGCTCCGAACTATCTAAACTGAATAAGAACATAAGGTGAAGGGGCAACATAGTCTCGTCATGTTTTGTGATTAGCTAAATATTTCAGTGTGAATCAATCATGAATCTTTCTGGATTGCGAAACATCAACATGTTGCTTTCCTGTTTTTAAAATATTTTTTTAAATTTTGTAAATTTTAACTTTTATTAAGTTTATTTTTAGTTATCAGGCACCAAAGCAGATAAAACACAAGTGAACAAAGTTTATAAAATTTGGTAAAATCTCTTTGTATTGATTAAAGATTATTTTGACCTTTTTTTAAATAATCCTGTTTTGTGATTAGTTAAATCTTTTAATGTGAATTTATAAATGAAACTTTCTGGATAGTGAAACATCAACATGTTTGTCTCATATAAAACTTTTTTTAAAGTCAATTTTAAACTTTTATTAAATTAAATTTTTGTTAACTGGTGCCAAGGCAAATGAAGCACAAATGAACAAAGTTAATAAAATTTGGTAAAATTAATGTATTAATTTGAGATTATTTTGACTTTTTTTTTTTAATCTACACATTTTCTTTTGATCTTTGATGTGTCTACATTTACAAATCTTTTTGACACATTTCACTGGAATTTTCAGAAAAAAATACTCTTTCCTTTCAAGGTTAATGCAGATGGACAGAATCAATGAATTTTGAGTTATTCAGATATGTATGGACAATGTATAGTGTGTTGTTAAAATGCCATGTAAGCAGTGAAGGCCTCCGCAGCTCATTCTATTGTTCTCGATGTTTCACTCACAGGTTTCAGACAACTTATGGCCTAGGTATAAAATTTGAAGATTCACAGTGAGTCAGTGACTGTGGTCATCGCAGTTTGGTTTCCAAGTGGTTTCTTCTCAGTTTTCCACCAAATAAGTGAGATACTAACGAGGACAATGTTAAACACCTTTCAAGTAATTGTAAACATTCGAGTCTGGGATGATGGGACCCCTTCATCCACACATAGAGTATTTTATAAATGAAGAGTATTATATAAAGGAAAAACTCACAAGTACAATGTTTAACACCCATCGTCTAAGTGTAAACAGTTGAGAACCCTCTAACCATTAATGAAATATCTATTAAGTTAAAAACTCTCAAGTACAATGTGCCCACTGGTTAAGGGCAGTTTGTTTGAAGAGTAGTAGGAAAGTCTTTTTTCAGCAATGGAGGAAGATTAACTTTGAACAGAATTGAAACGCTTTACATCTTGGTTGTGCTACTGGCAATAATTGTTCGGATACACCACCGACATATAAGTGAATTACCCTTAAGGGTACTCTAACCCACCTCAGCTCAAAATTTGCAGCCCCGTGAGGGAGCGGGTGGGCCATGGCCCTGCAGAATACTCCCTCGGCTTCCTTGGTCGATCGTAAGAGGCGA
>JAVFBW010157200.1:0-11878 GCA_034783835.1 Mopalia ciliata
CCCCCCCCCCTCCCCCCAAGCTCAAAATTTGCGGCGATTTTTTTTTATTAATGCATATTCCAAAAGTTGAGATAGTGATCTTTATCCCAGAGCAGACCCTATAAAAAAAATTGGATTTGAAGACCATTAACTTTGATGATGAAACTTGACTACTTTATTTACAACAGCGTTGTTGTGACAATCAATTAAATACATGCAGCTACCTGGAGAGGATTAACTGCCTGACCATTATTTACAGCATCCGTGTCTTGTATATTGAGCACTTATTTACTGACGCCACTGTGGTTGATTGGTGTTAGCCCGTTCAGAGATTGATCACAGCTTGAATGGAATTCAACTTACATTTGACACGGTTAGCTCTTGTAAATTTTATAGAAAAACTGGTATATTTCACAATATATATGCATATTTATTTGCGAAAACATACATAGAATGACTTAATTCGATATTATAAGCAAACTGTGAAAATAAATAGGTTGAATTAATTCAAACAATTTAGCATGAAAGAGGTAAAACTGTAGTAAAATAGATCAGAAATACATTTTAGTCGTTTTCTCTGCTTTCATATTTCAATTTACCGTACTTGGGAAAATGACTACTCTTCAGCTAGTTTTATACCTACAGAACTGATTTTTTGCACACTTCATCTTAACATATAAAACTAAAAAACATTCAGATTTTTAATATGTTTTTCTTTTCTTAGATAAAGGTATAAGAAGTTGAAATGTCACTATTTTGAATCATTTTTGGAATTTTTGGCCTTTAAGCTAATATTGCAAGAAAACTAAGACAAATAAGGATTTATCGAACAGAACGAATTAGCCTTTCCCACACGCCACCAAAGTGGGATGAAGCAGGCGGGTTGAAATTCGAAGTAATGCCACGTTTCAAAGAAAATTCTCTGATTTTACCTGTATTCAACTTCTCTGTCTCCTGTTTGAGTTCTCTGTCAGCTCCTACCAGGTTCGTTCCATTGTCGGACAAGACATATTTTACCAGCCAACGACCAGCAACAAACCGACGAATGGTGTTGATACACAAATCGGTATCAAGGGAGGACGCAACCTCCAAATGAACGGCTCTGATTGTAAGGCATGTGAATATTACTCGGTATCTATAATCTTTTGACAACACTCCTGGCTCGCTTTATTTCAAATGGACCGAAGTAATCCATTCCAGTCCTAGTAAATGGTGGATCATCTGATTGAAGTCGTGTTGTAGGTGAATTAGAAATCTTTTGTTCAGTACCACGAGCTTGGTGCATTCTGCATGTGGTACATAGGCGCACCAACTTCTTGATAATTGATGAAACGCCTAGGTCCCATTACTTCTGTCTGAGATTAGCCAAGATGGAGTTTTTCCTTAAATAACCTATCGACCGGTGAATGAGTTCGATTTTGAGCTGTGTGGCTCGTGATTGCTTGGGCAGTATTACCGGATGTTTCGCACTGAAGGGTATGGTTGCTCGTTCGAGACGCCCACTAACACGTAACAGACCATCAGTAGCTACAAAGTGGTCCGTTTAGAAGTGGTGAAACCTTTTTGAGGCTGTGTGGTTTTGAACCACCCAAAAAAATCAAGTTCCTCACAAAATGTTGATGTTGAACAAATTTCAGAATTACTTGTTCAGCTTTCTCAATGACCTCCAATGGGACAAAAGAAGACTTCAGGCACTCTTGGTTGTTTGACAGTCTCAGCTGTCTTAAATTCGCAATTTCAGCGTCAATCGTCTGGAGTTGAACAGTCGGATCATTGATTTCCCGAACGATCCTTTCCGTGATTTCTTTAGATTTAGCTACATAGGCCTTTAGGTTGTTAAATACGATAAGTAGCCATCCTACTGTTTTCTTGGCCCTGGACCAATCTGGTAATTGGCTCAACAGCCTGTCCATAGGTGAGGTCGTTGCTGTACTGGCATTGGAAAGGGGATAGACTTCGGGATCCTTTTGTGGGATAACTCGTTGTTGCCTAGTACTTTGTGGCCATTCGGAAGCATCCTTCCATAAGAAATCTTGTCCTTGCAGCCAGTGCTCACTTTGAAGCAGCTTTACAGCTGAGATTCCTTGCGAAGCTAGATCCGCAGGATTACTACTTGACTCCACATACTTACATTGGTCGATTCTAGTCGCTGCACGTATAACTTCTACTCTGTTCGCAACAAATGTGCCGAATCTTGAAGTTTCGCTAGCTAGGCAGCAGATCACGGACATGCTGACTGTCCAAAAATAAGATTTGTCCGCCGGAAAATTTAACTCCCTTAGTATAGTCTTGTGAAGGCGTACCGCTTCTGTTGAAGCTGTCAGCTCCATTCCTGGAATTGTAATTTTCTTTAATGGAGTTACTTTTGATCTCGCACAGAGAAAGGCACAGTAAACCTCGTTTCTATCGTTTGTGAACGGCAAGTAAAATACAGCCCCAAATCCTAGCTGACTGGTGTCGGAGAAACTGTGTGGTCTGGCATGACATCACCGCCCCAAAGTCATCTGGCTTGAAACAGCGTTTAACGGTTAGTTTTTCTAAGTGAGGTAAATCCGAAATCTGCCAAATTTTTCGGTCATCGGAAATCAGAACATCCCATCCAAGATTCCTTTTACACAGGTTTTGTAGCAGGATCTTAGCTCTGGGCACAAACGGTGTAGCTATGCCTACTGGGTCGTACAAGGAACTCTCCATTGACAAGATCCCTCTTCTGGTCATTGTTTGATCCTTGATCTGCATCTTAAACCCAAAGGAGTCCTGCTCAATTGACCAAAATACGCCCAATGCTCTTTCACAAGGAATGGGATCATTTCCAAAGTCAAACTCTTTGAAGTCCTTAGATCGTTCCTCTTTGGGAATTGATTCTACCACTCTATGGTTGCTACTTACCCATTTTGTTAGCCGAAAGCCACTTTTTAAACAAAGGTTGCTAGTATCTTGGATAAGAGAGATGGCGTCTTCGTCTGTTTTACAGGATGCACGCATGTCATCGACATACATACTTTATTTTACAGATTTAGTAACCAGAGGTTTAAAATCACTGTAATTGTCATGAGCGGTTTTTTGCAAAGCAACGTTCACACTGCTTGGTGAAGACACATCACCAAAGAGGTGCACCAGCATGCGATATTGAACTGTTTCCTGAGTGTATCGCCATTAGGCCACCAGAAGAATCGTAGACAATCGACATCATTGCGTGACACTCTGACTTGAACAAGCATAGCCTCTATGTCTCCCATTATTGCTATAGGTTCTTGAGGCCATTGGTAAGATCGGGTACAGGGATGAGAAGATCGTTCAATGAAACTTCCATAAAACTGGCGGAATAATCAAAAACAGCTCTGATTTTATCAGGTTTTCTGTGATGATATATACCGTGGTGTGGTATATACCATACAAACCCGTCATCTCTGTACATGTCCTCTAGAGGGACTAGTTTTTCTGCACTATCTGATCCATAAACTTTGTATAATCTGCACGGAACTGGTCGTTTCTTAACATGTTTTGTTTGAGACCTTTTAACCTTTGTAGCGCCAGTGATTCATTGTTAGATAATTTAATATTTCTGTCTATGAATGGCAACGCTAAACAATGGTGCCCATCAACCATACACACAGACTTTTCCGCCTGTTCTAAAAACTTTCGATCGTCCTGCGATTTCTCTTTCCGGTCGTCACTGATATTCTCTGGACAATCATTATTTATCGATTCCCTTAGCATATCATCCAAACTCTCAATTTTTTTAAATTAATAAAAAATACTATTAATGAATTTATAAAAATAAATCATGAAATAAAAGATGTATACAAACATCAATAAATAATTAATTAATTAATAAGTAAACACAGATATTTCGTTAATACGTAAATAGTAACAATTCATATCCTCGGTCAACATTTTCAAATTAACACTAAACGTACGAATGGCATAACACCAAGGCAGGAATTAATATGTTCTTATATGCAATCGTTTTACCTTTTTCAATTCTTTTAAAATATATTCTTCTAGCATAATTTTATGGTTGAACTGAAACGGTTGGCTCATTTTCCGCGCGCCCAGATCAACATGACATTTAATTTGCAAAATAGAATGTCAAATATGTTTTATGCCTATCACATATGAGCACATGCTACACTGGTCATATAAAGGTTGTCTGTTGCACTAAAAACATAGGCTTATGCACACGTCACTAGGAGCAGTGTGACACTGTCCAGTTTTAATGGAATTTATCAATATTTGTTAATTTTTTCCTGTTTTTAGAGAATTAGTAAAGTGTTTGTCTAATGTTTGTTTGTATGTTTGTTTGATTTGGGTTTAACGCCCTAATTAAGTCATGTGAGAGCCCAATGGTCGCACGGGCAATACACTAAGACAAGCACAGGCCATAATACCACTACATATGTTTGTGCCTGTATTTGTATTGCGCCCTGTGATTTTCCTGTATTGTCTGTGTTGCCGATGGTGTTGAAGATGCTTTAATTCACCGGCATATGTGTTAATCACGCAATCCTTTAAATCAGGCTATTTTGTTCTTTGAATTGCTACAATCCCAATGCCAGAGGATTAATTTTCAACAGTTCACTATTATCCTCTTTTTGTAAGATAGTTCTTAAAGACATAGTGGTATCATTGCAAAGAAAAATACCTATTGCAAGAAACATTGAACACTGTTGTACTTTTTCTCAAAATGATTTGTTCTGAATAGTCGAAAACGCATCAAGTGAAATTAAACAGAACAAGATTGTTTTATTGACTGTGGTTTAATGTCGTACATGACGATGGAGTGTCCACCTCACACTGCTTGTTGCATAATACGATGAAAAACCGGGAGGAAACCTCGTAAAATGACCTCCACGATTGCCGGAGCCAATCTTGTGACTCATTCATATACCTGAGGTCTACAAAACAAGGCGTTCACCAGCTCGAGTCCACCTGTCAACAATCAGGTATATGAGCGAGTCACATTTTGCAGCTCCGGCAATCGCGGGGGTGGTTTTTACGAGGTTTCCTACCGATTTTTTTACCGTAATTGGTTAAGTGCTGTGTGGAGTGGACAGTTCGTCATCAAAAAAGTGGAATACCTCTGAGTACGATGTTAAACCCCAATCAAACAAATACATTGCGGCTCCGGCAATCGCGATGCTGATTTTTACTTGGTTTCCTCTCGGTTTCCACCGTAAATTGCCAAGGAACAGTGTAAAGTGAACAATCGGTAGCCATCATAGTTAAATACTCTTGCGTATGACGCTAAACACCAATCAAACAAAAAGACTTAAACTTCATACCGCGAAACAGTTATCCTGTAAAGCATAGGCCGGTCTCGTTTCATAGATTTATATTTACCAGTAATAATACTTGTCGCAAGCATTTCAAGGAATAATTCGTTATAAGGAAACACACACGTCATGTTTGAGAGGGGAACAGCCATCAGATCTCGACTATGGATGACCAACGCACGTTTCGCGCTTGCTAAATACCAAATGTCTCAGACTGATAAATCAGGATGTTCCTTTCCAAAACATGCAGTATTAATATAGTGTATCGTCGTGATTATCAACCCTAAGACGGTCGAACCGGGGGAAAATTTAGGTTTGCCATTTGCTAGTACATGATTCCGTCTGTGAGATGTGTTGAAAGGTGCCAAATTTGTTATGCCTAAACACGTCTTCGGCACCCACAAACTGGTTTAAGGGTGCTCCTGTAATTAACGTGGCCTTATGACCCTCCAGTCCTTTTTCTGGCCGCTTTGTACTGTAGATTAGTTTCTAGACATCGAGACACATATTCCAGGTCATTTGTAGCAACAATCGTTTTATAGTAAATGGCGTCAGCTTCAAAAAGAGGGAAATTAAAACACATCTTGATGCAATTAATACCATACTTTGGAACAGTTCCAAAGCCTCTAGTCAATTTAGAATCACCCTCCTCAAAATTGTATGCAGTATGGTTATATAGATTGGCAACTTAATTATCTCCCTTGGGAAAATAACTATTTCTTTCCATTGCGCCATGATCTAAATATAGACTCCTGAGTTATATGAATTTATATGAAACAATCATCCTCTACACAGAATCATAATATATTCGAAAAGAAAGAATGGTGCTTTCTTTATATATTTCTGTTATGTCTAGATTTACGTTCAATGTGTTGCCGAATTAATTGTCGTGACTCTGCCCTGTGAAGTTTTCTGGTTGTGCTCATGTACTTAAAATATGCAATGCTCGTCACAGCACAGCTCGATATGAATGGGAGTTTTGTTGTGCTTATTACCAGACTTACTGTTAGATATTGACCTAAACGAGTTATGCCCTTATGTATAAGGGCAGAAGTTATCTTTGGTTTTTAAACGCAAATATAGAAAATGAGCATGCATATCTTGTCGTTGTTAAGAGTTCATCTAGAATCTGTGCATACCGAAGACAAATGTTGACCAAGCATTTAATTTGATAACAAATTGTGGTCGTTCTATTGTGAGCCCTTAAAGCTCATTCAGCTAAAGCCGCTTGCCATTGTTGCCAGCCCAAAGAGCGAATATCGTTGGAGCAAGCAAAACTTTTGTTCTTTAAAATAAAACTATATATTTAGGCAATATATGTTCTTTTTGAAAGCAGGTGATGATAGGGCTGACCATGCCAATGCTTGGTATTATGTACATTTATCAACTGGAAGCATTTGGGAAGAGCCCGGCTGTTACGGCCCTAATAGGATCACTAATGACGGCTGCATTGAATTTGGCTGGTAGGTTGTATTTGTCATGATAAGTTCTGTATACAATTGTACCATACTTATTTCTCACTCTTACTATCGGCTATATACAAACATTTTCTATAAAGCTCCTGATATGAAAACAAAATCCAGTTTCTCAAGAATTGTCAGAGCAGGTTTTTATTTTTAAACATCCAATTAAAATCTTTCATTGGTCGCATCGAGTCTAATTATTCACACAGGCTTTAATTAAGTCAAAAGAAAGTTTTTTTCGCAGATAGACAGTTAAAAAGTCCCGTCCACTAGATTAAAACCGGAAGCGGACCTACCTTTATGCCTTACATACATCACGCTTGGTCGTACCCCTAGTACCATTTTGAATGTGTAAATGTAGTGACATTCACTAAAACATTTTAAAATGAATAACATTTTTCAATTTTCAAATTTGTATGCACCTGTGACTTTTTGTAAAAGTAGGGCCTTCGTCACATCCTGGTAAGACTGTAATGGTGCCGGTTAATACCAAAGTTCCAAGTCTGCGTAAAAATATATTAAAAAAAGATGGTACTTATAACATATGAGTCCTGGCCTTAGATACGATATAAACAACGGCCGTTTGCAACATGACATGACCTTATTAACACTGTTCGCGATGACCCTTTGCTGACTACCCTAAAAAACCCAAAAACTTCGGCATTTGTCAGTAGATAAAAACAAACTGTTTTTAACACATAAATGGTCACTGATATATCCATGCATACTTGTTTACTGAACTAGGAAATTTTTCCGTGCAGCATTTACATTCACGGGGGTGTTTTTATATTATTTACTCTCGATTTTCTATCGTATAAGTAAGTCACCGTGAGAAGTGGGGAATCCGTCGTTATGTAAGTGAAACGTTAAACCCCATCAATTTATCGTTGAACGGCTATAGTGACTAGCTAGTATGTTTTTAACGTAATATGAGCGGCATTCCCTACTAACTAAATATTGTACCTTTGGAGAAGGGTCACACCGCTTTTACAGTCCTTAACATACCGGCATGCGAGTTGTTATCCAGCGAAATTTCACGAATAACAAAAAGTAAGACATAGTCACCACCATTTCAAATTTTCCTTTGTATATCAGCAAATCATTTGTGCTTCTACCATCACAATATAATGCAACTTTGAAGCAATTTCTGAAGCTCTTATGTCAAGAGTAGATACTTCCTATGTTTAATTGTTTTTGTTTATACGAGGTGGATTTCTGAACTGCCATTTTTTTTAGGTTAAGCGATATACCTCTTGTTTTGTGATATTTCGGATGAGAATTGCGCTTTAAACATGCCTACCAGTCATTTTCACAAAGACCGCTGGCGTCATTTTTGGTCTTTGTGAGAAAACTTAGACCAGTAACTAGGTTTTGAACCCTCTATCAATCATCCCATTGTTGCTTTAGAGAGTGTTCTTGGATATGGCTTATATGTTGGAGTGCATTTTAACAGGAGACAACTCCACTAATTATCGAAGACGTTAACTGGGACATCAAACCATGTATGTATGATTTTGACAAGTCTGATACCTTTCGGTGCCGTTATGTTAACGGGATAGTTACACGACTTGTTGTGCGGTACACTGAAAATTTACTTGATGTTACTGCTGTGTATGTTTTGCATTTTGTGATAGCCTTTTATATTTAATTATATTATGTCAATATTTGTTACCAGTGACACATCGAATCGCTTCCTCCACCTATTAGAGTAGTGCTCAGTCGTGTGTGTACTACAATAAACGTAAGTACCCTTCAAACACCCAAAAAACTTTGCTTTTTGAAAGGTCCTGTGGCTGGCTGGATTTCAACTCGATATACTCGTCGATTTGGCGTGGTGGTTGGAGGTGTGATTGGCAGTGTGTCTCTAGCAGCCAGTTCACAGTCCTACAACTTCTGGCTGGTATTAATTACAAATGGGCTCCTAGCAGGTCAGATATCATTTTCTTATTCTACAAGGGACCAGGCCAGGTAGCGGCTATGGGGAAGTCGAAGTCTTGCAAGTGATTTTACAGTGGATTCTGGTCGTTTTCAAATACAATTTTAGTCAAATAACTGCCCTCAGATAAAGGAATTAATTACAATTTAGTCAGTCATTAAAATATAACAAACCGGAAGTGACGTTTTTAGGGCAGTGGTTGGTAAAATCAGAAACAAAGATTTGACAGTAAACGCATCATTTGATAGGTTAAAGAACTTGAGAGTATGCTTAACAAATTTTGTGCCATCTTTTTATGAAAGGCACCTTAATCACGAATTGAACGATTTAACCCTGACAAAAATAACTTTTAAAAAAATGCTGTATACCGTATGTATTTTATTTGGCCCAGAACAAACGGCTCGGATATGCAGGAATACATCTGCGAAGGGCGAGGTGCTTCGACGCCAGACAGAAAGAGGGCATTGTAGTTTTGTCTCGGGTTCAGCTAGCTTACAACGGGAAAGACTCAGAGCTTTCCCCAGCCCAGTATCAGTAAAGATATCCAAGAAAATAGCCTTAATTCAGTTCTAATATGGAAAGTTTTAGTTCCCAAGTCATGCTTATACCTGTTAAATTAAGCTGTCCGTTCCATTGTGAGGGCATCTTTATATTAATTTGTACGTTTTCTGGTCATTCGATGTGACATTTCAAGTCATTACATCATGCCAATGCTTGTCTTTATATTCACTCTTTAGTACAAGTCTATAAGGATACGTATTCACATCTAGGCCTACACGCTGCTGTATCTGCCGTTCTTTTACTAAATTTTTTCTTCCTTGCCTGTAGTTCTTCCTTAAAACAATTGGGTATAAATCGGTACCGTAATAATTCTGCCTGATAGAAAAATTCAGAGAACAACTTGATTTTGATATGATATATTTATCGTAGCTATAGTAGATGGAATGGTTGTCACTTGCATTGCGTATGCCTTTTCCGTTTTTTTTTTCGATTTTAATGACTGACTTAATATTAATTAGTTTTTTTTTTTTTTCGTGCGACTAGGCCTGCATATTGACTTTATAATACAAGTCTATAACGATACTATTCGCGTAAAATAATTTGGTACAAACCCGGCAATTAATCTGCCTGACATAATGATTCAGATAAAAACTCAACTAGGGTATGATATGTTTATCGTACCTATATATATAGCATATGACATTGGTAATGTTATTGCGTCACTTGCACTGCGTACGTCACTTCCGGTTTGTAAAACATTAATTACTGATTAGTGTTAATTAGTTTCTTTATATGAGGGCAGTAATGTTCCAAAAAAAGTATTTAAAACGATCAAAACCCACTATAATATCGCATACCTTCTCCTTTAAGGTGATGCCAGTCAGGCACTCTAATATTTTAATTAGGGCGAAACAAATATAATCAAACAGCCGATACAAGAAAAGGGGACTGGAAAATACTCAATATATATATCTGAATAAATGAGGAAAGAAAAATGTGCTTGCCTCCGCCGGGATATATATATATATATATATATATTAAAAATGATGTAACAGTGGAACACTATTCCACTTGTTTTCTATATTCTCCTGTTTATTCATAAACTTATGTCACGTCGTTTTGTTACCATCAGAAAGGAGTACTCACTCCTCAGTCCTATTGATATACGCAGTCATCAGTACACATCATTCTCGTAATAACTACGATTAAGGGGGGGGGGGGGGGGCCATATAGCGAGCAGCTGACCCCAATGCAGCATCCAAACTAAACAACTACAGCTAAATCTAAATGTAACCGTACCTGTGACGTAATCTTACGGTAGTGACTTTTTGGCGTCACCAATGTGTAGTGTAATACGTTGTTATAGGAATGGACGTGTTTTCTGAATGTTTTATTTTATCTTTTATTTGATTTGCTGTTCGTGGATGTTTAGAGTTGTGTTGTTTATTTTTGTGAAATGTGCTTTTCAGGAGTTGGCTTCGGTATGGCAGGATCGATATCATACATCAACATCGGCTGTTACTTCATACGGAGACGAGCCCTTGCCAGTGGGATTATTATGATGGGTTATCCAATTGGAGTGTTCCTTTCACCGTCAATTGTCCAAACACTGGAATATAAATACGGATGGAGAGGCGCCATTGTCGTCATGGCGGGAATCCAGCTCAACCAATGCGTTATGGGAGGTTTAATGAAAGTCAGTGCTATTGAAAAGTATCACTTAAGCCAACAAGCGGAAATCCCAATCCCAAATAAAGACAAAAGTTCAAATGTGGATATAACTTTACAGACAAGTTACGCCCAGAAAACTGTTTACAAGAACATACCATTTTATTTTTTAGCCCTTTCTTTTCTCTTTACGACGTGTGCAATAACAGTGGTCTATTTACACATACCTCGTTATATATACACAATAGGAGGTACGGATGGTGATATTCGGATGCTGTACCTAGTTTTAGGATTAAGTGGAGCAGCCTCTAGAGCATTAACTGGGCTTGGGAGTGGTACTCTTAAGAATGGCATTAGTCTTGACAAAATATCTCTTTTACTTGGATCATTCAGCATAGTAGGAACAGCGCTGCTAGTTTTCCCGCGATTAGCTCACAGACAATTGTATCGTCTGTTCTGCATGTTCTTTGTTGGGTTCTATTATAATGTTGAACCAGTCCTATATGTTCCAGTGATAATGACTACAGTTGGATTCTCAAACTTACCAGACGCTCTTGGAATAATTCTCCTTTTATGTGGATTCGGTTACTTGATCGGACCCCCTTTAGCTGGTAAGATGACTTATTTTCTAGATTGACTGATTTAATGATTTGTGTTCAACGCTGTATTTAACGACATTTTACTTTAATACAGGACAGTGGTTTACTTCCAAACAGAGAGTAATGAACATTACGATGAAAAATATTTTATTATTGTTGAACCCAAGATATAATTTCTGACCAGGGGCATTCTTGACATTTTGTCACGAGTTGTCTCCCATTACCAGTTCTTTAGATTTTGATGGGGGAGACCACTGTGATAAAATTAGGTAAACTTAAAAAACTGCATAACTTACATGATTGGCCACATCAGCAACCATAATGTAAAACAAAATGTTCTGCTGGAACATCATATAAATACATCAATTATTCAATCCTTAGACAGAGTACAATAATCTACTAGAAGAAGTTAAATGCGGTTACAAAGCTTTTAATGAATATACTTATATACATGTA
>JAVFBW010157211.1:0-11878 GCA_034783835.1 Mopalia ciliata
GATTGATTGATTGATTGATTGATTGATTGATTGATTGCTTGCTTGCTTGCTTGCTTGCTTGCTTGCTTGCTTGATTGCTTGCTTTACTGATTGGTGTTTTAGCCGTGCTCCAATGTATTTCACTTATATGACAACATTGTATTTTTACAATCATTGACGCTAGCACAACCAAGTTATGAAGTGTTTTCATAATGTTGGAAAATTAATCTCAGTGCTAAGAAAAGACAGCATTGCTACTCTTCAACAAAGTGCCCTTAGCCAAAGGGCCAACTCTAGCAGAATTGACGTTTGAAATATACGCCTGACATGAAACATTTAAGCCGGATGAAGTAAAACAAAACAGTGTAAGTATTCCCTTAAATAGTTTTATTTAGTTAAATATACATGGACAGTAATTTTTTTATGGACAGGCTCGCTTAACTTACTAATCATAACGTATCACACGCAGACACGCCGCCGTGTGAATTTAATATATTCTTAAGTTTACGAGGTAAAACGATACTTCTGTAATCTTGGAATAACAATGACTACGGAAAAAATGCTCTCTTAATATTGCAATATGTTATGATTGAGTAGTTGTCTAAAAACCCGTGCCGAAGATTTAATCGCATGCGGACTAATAGATAGATTTTTTTCTGTCTATTTTATTAGAAAAGATGTCCTATATCACCTATGATATGACATACTAAGAAAATACTCTGTGGATGCTATTAAAATGTTGGTAAAATGTGTTTTTTCATCAAGATGAAACTATTCCGCGAGTTTTCACACATGTATAGGTACATATACGGATTTTCTTAAAGCGTAAGAAAATCCTGGCTGCAATAACCTTTATATCTTTTGAATGGTCATTTAAAATACTAAAATATACTGTCAAATTACCATTTCTTCATTTTGTAAAATCTCTTGAGAGTAACAAATATATACCAACCTACGATCACTGGTAGTTACCATGTTGGCGTGACCAACTCTCTGATAACAGCGTAATGCTTGGCCGCCTATGATCACTAGTAGATATACCATTTTGAGATGATTTTGACTGTTGTTTAAACATTACACCAGTTCAAGATCCATTTGTAAGCTGGAGTATGGTTCGACGAGAAAATGAGACGACATAATTCACCACAGGAAATAATGCCCGTTTAATATTCATGTATGTGCATGTTTTGGCAGCCCCGTCGTCCGCTTTCAGTAACAGCGAAACTGTCCGTATGTGTTACCATATTAGATATCAGTGAGAACGGGAATACCATGTTTGACTCTGAAGCCGAAACAATGACTGACAAATTAACTTGATTTCAAAAAGCATTTCTCCTCAATTTTTCATGGTTAAAGTTGTTAACATCATTTGACGTTTCGAATTCTAAAATCTACACTGGAATTGCAGCCATCCTTTTCAGACTGCAGTGCATGTGTCCCACTAAATAGAATCACGTGGTGTGACAGCCATCTTAAATCGAATGTATTAGACTCATTTTATTATACAACTTACGTTTAGTAAATCCAAATCGGACTATCTGATTTTTTTGATTTTTTTTTATTTTTTTTTTATTGGTATTTCTTTGACTTTTTCCTATTGAACGTACGCATTCAAGAGTATTAATAATTTTAATTCCCTTGCAACAAGTGAATGGGCACAGTACGGCGTTAACCAGTAGTAAATCTAAACGATAAAGTACCAAGCATTAAACATGGGCACCGTTTCTTTCGCGGAGAGAATAAATTTGTCCATCGAATAGAAAATCCTTTATTCAACTGGTCAGTAGGGCGATTATAGGAATAGCCACAGACCTGTCTTTAATCGTAGTATAAACAGACAAGTAATAATGAAAGCACACACGGTTTTCATGGCCATTAACAGCAATCTTAAGCGCTAACCATCAAACAATGGATGTTGAGCGAACTAAGGAATGGAAGTCTTCTAAAACTTTGAGCAATATTTTACCAAGCAAAATATGTTTTCAAGAAGGCCAGTCAATGACAGTTTTTGTTTGATACGTTGAACCATTTTCAAAGCATCTACTAAACATTTGTTTTAAATAACACAGGTAAATACCTGTATTGTACTTTGTTTGCAGAAACAAAAATCCATTTATTATAGTGTTTAGTCAAGCGCCTAACGTGTCGTGTAATCTACCCGTGACCATAACCAAATTGATTCGTCGAACTGTTCCCGAACGTCTTCCTATCAGCTGATCGATCGGCTAACATACCATTACACACCAAACACTTCAATACATAGGATTAGTCGTTAAAAACATGCCCATTATCCATTGATATAGTCCCAGTACTGCGACGGATCCCAATAGCCCGGCTAATCCGCAAAGTGTACATTGCTTTAAACTATTGTCCCTTTCGGAAATAAGAAAGTGGCATACGTGATTTACACTTAATTAACTCATTAATCATCATGTACTTTTCAATATTTGACCCGGGTTCCTATATTCTCTGATGTATCTATAACTTCCTTCTTGTCTGTTTTATTAATATGATTACCACTAAGGAGTTTAATAAAGTAACGTTTATTCACAATGATTCAACAAGATATTAAATCGTTTATTTATCAGACCCTCATTACAAACATTTATTACCTATCTTCGGTTGCTATACTCAAATTTGTGTTTTTGTTTTGGCATATGACTACCACGAAGGAGTTTAACAAAGTAAAGTTTATCAACAACTCGGATTGAACCCTTTGTTTATCAGACCCTCATTACGAACCATTTATTACCTTTCTTCATTACCTTTCTTCGGTTGCTGTGCTCACATTTGTTTTGTTGTTTGTCAAAGGCAGAGATAACTTGCATATTTGTATTGTAGTGAAATAAATCGTTACTTGCCTCGATATATATCAGCTCGTTAATATAATCCATCGTCAACCTTTGTTGCACTATTGGGCTCCTATTTATTTGTTATATAAAATAGAAAAATAGCATGCCCGTCAACCAGTCATATAAAATCAATTCATAACAAATGACTGTTCTTGTATTTTAAGCTATATTGATCATTGAAAATATTCGATGTTAAACATATATCTTTTTACATACTTACATACAACATATATTAATATTTTTTTGATTTTATGTGGGCAAATATATATAACCACAGCTGCTTTTAACATCGTATTTGGATAATTTTATAAAGATTATTCCACGTGTGTGTTATTTTTATAACCTGTATTCCTGAAAAGTATCAAAAACAAGTTTAGCAGAAGTTCGGTTTCAAAGATTCCTTCTTCGTGCATATTCCTGTTTGAAATGTGAACAGCAAAATTTCACTTATATGACGACGGACATAAATACAGAACATCACAAACAAATCTGCTCCCCGTTACCCTTTAGCTCTGCAAACACCAGGGTGTTGAAAGCAACCTCCTTTCTCGCCTCTTACGATCGACCGAGGAAGACGAGGGAGTATTCTGCAGGGCCATGGTCCACCCACTTCCTCATGGGGCAAAATAGATTGGAGTAGATAGAAAAGTAGATGTATGCTTTGTCCCACAATATGACATATGGCTAATTGACACTGATGATGCTATTTACATATCACAAAGCGGTTCGTGATTTAGAGGTAACACTTCGCGCGAGTTTTCATAGTGGTATTGTTGTTACGTAAGTGTGAGATTCTTAACAGATATTGCTGTAGTTGTGAATAGTGGGCATGGGAAAACCATGCTTTATTCTGCTGTCAAAATCGAGAAAAACTAAAAACTAAGCTTCAAAGCACAAAGCACTTATCCTCAATTTAGGATTTAGCTATGTTTTGACATTGTTTACCCTTGCATCTCAAACTGGTCAAATCCTCTTCATTGAAGACTATCCGGGTACATATGTCAATTAGCACTATGTGATGCGATCTTGAGATTGCGTTTTCGTTGATTTTTCTCATTTTTATTGACATGAAGCATTGCTTTCAAAGTTTATGGTCCGTGTGAACCTATTTATATTCGGCTGTAATTCAGTCTCAAGTTGACTACAGAGGACCCATCTCAGCTGTACTTCAAAAACATTCCCCTATCTTCACATGTCAATATATTTACTAAAAACTCAGGAAGGTTGATGAGATAGCTGATAGGGGTTTACGCCCAACGAAAGTTTGGGTAAGAGCTACAGGATTAAACGTTAACATTACGCCTTACGTAAAATTGATAGTTGTCTGTGAACTGCTAACAAACTGCTGACAAACGCCTAAGATATTTTTTTTTAAATTAATGCATTGAGATAGATACGTATAGCTTAGTATAGAACGAGAAATGTCACAACAAGATATAAGATTTTATGGGTTAACAACAGGAACATGACAGTGTAAGATTTCATTTAATGTAATTATAGCGTAAAACAATCAATAAACTCTACACATGTAAGTAACAAATAAACATTTATAAGTGATTACACAAGAAATGTTCACAGATTGATGTCAATTGATGAAAAAAGAACTTTAAACTATGCCACAACTGGAATTGTCGACACTATAATAGATGTCGACCTCTTTTTATTTCCATTCAAGAAGCTAGTGTCCACAAACCGGTGGTCCATTAAAAAATTGCCTACAATTTTCGTGTATCACTTAAATAATTATTAACAAAAACCTTATCTAACCGCATTTTGATAGTAGCCTATTTTAAATTAAAATGCTTTTTCATAAATTTGATCTAGTTCAACGCTTTAAGCAGCGTGAATACCTTCTGGTTTTACGTAACACCAGAATGACCTGGAGGTTAACTGTCAGAAAAGTTCAGAATACATTCGTTAACTTGCACCGCCTATTTGTTCGCTGGATTGGTTTTGGTTATTTAATTTAAAGGGAATTACCATTGAAACAACGAATCGCTTAGTTACAAATAACTCGTGGGGACTTTAAGGTTAACAGCATGTCATACGTAAGGTCTAAGATGTTCACATTCAGTGACACACCATCACAACTGTTGGTACTGTTTTCTATCAGGTTTTACGTGTATCGGTGGTAGTCGTATTATCATATAGCCACGACACGCGACATTGTACCCTTCTAGTTGCGACACAACGTATAAGTACAGAGGTCCATACTAAGTCTTTGTCATCCATACTAGCCAGAATACACGTGAAGATATAGCAAAATGTTTGTTTATTTAAAGGGTTTCAGACAAGTTTTGAACTTAATCTGAGCTGGGGCAATTCATAACGGGTTCTGCTAACATTTTGTAAATGACGCGGGCGTTTGTCGATAACAACTTCACATACTGATACAATAAAGTAACGTGATATTAACCACAATATTAAAAGAATTTTGAAATAACTATATAGTAGCTTGTTTCAGAGCAGATCTAGTTGAAACAACTATTGGGGTACTGGGTCTAAGGTTTTGATGGGGCATGCGAGCAAAATAAACATTTAAGCTTATTCGCCCCACATCTTAACATTGAGTTGTCTTAGTATAATATATATATATACATAAATAACATAGAAATTTAAGCAGGCAAGACAGATACAAGTGTTACGTCATAACTGACGATAGTGAAATGTTAACACAAGTAGGGTTGGAAGAGGTTGTACATAAATGGATAAGCGATTCAGTGGATTATAAACTATGTACACATCTGTATATTAAAATATGTTTGATCGTACAATAAAATTTGAAAGAGCAGTAAAAACCGTAGATCTGAGCTTAAGCTATAGAGTAGCATTTGTCCAATATACTGCCGCCCCATGTCGACAATGAATTGACTATCTTTTTACCGTCTAAATAACGGATTACTTTTCCTCCTGTTTCAATAACTTACGAGATACATTTGGTATTGCCAATGTTATTAAACTGCTGACCGGCATGATTTTATTTGTTTTTAGAGCAGCCTAGGTTAATTAAAACTGTTTATTCCATCACAAAGATTTACAAATACATTCGTTTATTGCAAACAATCTGTTATTTATAATGTCTTGTACCTTAATTAAACTCGACCATCTGTTGTTCATTACGTCGGTACATATATTAAAACACATAAATCGACCCTTTCGATCCCAAGTGCTTTGGTTTTTCCAATCCACTCGCCTAATAGATCAGACACATTGTTGTTGGTGATATATCTATATTTGCATGCTGGGTCCAGGAATATCATATCAAACAAATGAAACCGTCTGGTTAACATTTTCTTTCCAGCTGCCGAGTAATGACAGATCGGACAGACAGTGTATTTGTGAGAGACAGGCCTTATCGTTCTCTATAGTATTGCACCTTACCGTGACTCCACAAATCCCTAGTTTCTATTAGGGACAAATCGATTGGGAAACCATTGACACTCGCTGACCCAGACAGAATTTAGTCAGGAGAAATCTCGTTACTGTAGGCGGTGTTATTACGTGAGACGTCTAGAGAGTAACCGATTTAAACAAGATGAAATGAAACAGACGTGTAGACACCAAAAACCTGTCTGACATTTTCAAGTATCATGATAGTATCATTACATCAACTGAGAAAATGAGCAAGGTTCATCGACATTTACACATCCATTTATTGATTGGCTACAAGGAGGTATTGCTTCATGATAGATACCTCACGAAACTAGGAGTTAACGGTATTTCGACGGTGATTGGATCCATGTGGGTACAAGTAAACCATGTTTTCCTATTGGGGATGATCGTTGTGTTTATAAATTAATTGAGTGAAAGATTTATTGAGTGAGGTAATGGGTCAATGATTGATTGATTGATTGATTGATTGATTTATTCAGTGAGCGATTTAACAACGTGTTCAAATAAATAATTTCTGTATCTTTTTAGAAAGTGAAGTTTAACAGTTTTTTCGTTATTTCGGGAAAACGATTTATTAATTTGAAAAGATTATAGTTCATAATTTATTTTTTTTTTTTTTTTTTTTGCAGAATGAAACCCGTTGGGAATCGAACCCACGACCCTCGAAAAAACTACAAAAAACGTGTTCACATGTCTGTTCCATCAGAAATCACATCTCGTGCACAGCCATAAAATGCTAATTATTTGGTGATGTTGAAAAATGTATGTTACTCCAATGTTTAACAAAGACAGTTAAACAGTTTTTAAAAATGCTGCTTTTGACGATTTATAAATCAAGTAACAACAGCTCAGTGAATTGGAGCTATAAACTGCTATATGACTGAATCCAACATATTCTCAGACGCGGCCCTCTAGACCTTTAGCTAAGTGCAGTATGTTTCAGGTAAAGCATATAGACTTTACTTGCCAATCGGTGAGCATTAATTTCCTAACAAAGCGAAACACTACATATTTTATTGCTATTTTAGTTCGCTGTTTGTGGATGATTCCGCCGCCATGTAAGTGAAATTCCATTAAGAACAACGTTAAACACCAATCAATCACAATTGATGATTAAAATGCTAGTTTAGCTGTATCTGCGAATTCTAGTGGATAACAATTAAAGAGCATGATTATCAACAGGTGTAGTGATTCACGCCTCCAAAAATAATAGTTCAAACTTGATCATTTACCCAATGGCGAAATGATGGTTACAATGAGGGATATTGAACCAACTTAGTCCACCGCCTGGTTAATGTAACTTGTTCGAAACAGAGGTATGTCATTGTTCTGGTTTGAAACGATACCATTACAATTCAAAGACTTGGTGACAGATGAGTTAATGGTAACTACCAAAGGACTGATAGTGTTCAGAATGAAAATACACAACCTACCAGAGTAGACAATACTTTACCCCTGTTAGTAACCTCAAGGTGTCGTTCAATGTTGACAATCTTCACCATCGACCTTTTCGAGAGTTACTCAAGACGCCAGTGAGACTCCAAACCATCTGTGTGGACTAGATATACGTGGGTTGAGATTTAAATAGCTCTACGCTGTAAGAGCTTTTAAAACGTTGCCATATTTCTTTCATTCGTAATTCTAACGACCAGTACAAAACATATATTTGAACATGAACTCTACTGGCCTCGATTGTTTGTTTGTTTGTTTGTTTTATTGGGGTTTAACGTCGTACTCAAGAATATTTCACTTATATGACGACCGATTGTCCACTTCACACTGCTCCTTGCCTTAATATTTAGGTGGAAACCCTGGAGGAAACCTCGTAAAAATGCCGGAGCCACATCTAGTGACTCACTCATATACCTGAAGGTCGACAGACGGTCTCTATCCTGTTAATGGTACATCGAAGTAGGCTGAGAAAGCGCACTCGCTAACCACCAAGCCACGGCCGCGGGCCTATTGTCCTCGGGGTTTTGCCAGTGATGTTGTGTCCAATTATATTGAATGTACACGAAAAAACATTAAATATTAAGCCCTCGATATCTACAAGTACACCAATGGTAGATCAATTTCCACACTTAATTACACAAAATCGATAGAGCATTTGCTTCAATAGTCATACAAAGTCTTTGATTGCCGCTTACACTTTGTTTATCATCAAAATAAATAAACCACTTAAACTTAACCCATTCATTAGAACAAAGCAAATGACAAAACCAAACTACTGCAATATTTAGAACAATAAATGTTTTAGCAGTATCTCGGCCTATCTGCTTCATTAGATATAGTCCTGCTTAAAATCGCGAATATTGATTATATGCTGAGTATATTGATCGTTGAAGTTTAAGCCTTTCTATTGCTTACATGGCTAAAGAACAATCAAAATACCTGTTATTGTAGTCCCAAATTGTCTGGTATTACAATCAACTATTATCATTTTTTTACGATTGAAAATTGTTGTCAATTGTTACTTAATATGGTCAGAGAACTTAGTTAATTATTGATAAGTATCGACAGAGCTTTGTGTTAAGTTGTATGTAATGTAAATATGTTGTCAACTTAGTCGGAATAATGTTGCATTTCGCTTGCTTTTAGACTGTGACCAGTTGAGTGCTTGTGAATGTCGATTTATATTTTTTTTTTTAAGTAATCACACCGGCACTGAGATCTTAATAAATGGATCATCAAAAACATTGCACTTGGTTGCCTTGTTTGTTATTTCGGCTGTATTCTTCGTTTAAATTGTACGCCAACTGATTGTCTGTGAAAGCCGTGTTTATTCAATGATTGTGTCTGAAATAATGATTTAATGAAGAAAGATTGTCCGTGCTGATAAACACAAGGCACTGGGTAACGGCAAATGATGATCAACTTCCCCTATGCCTGGTGCTATATTCGCGGCGAAATGCTGACCAGACACCTCGCCAAGTACCGTGCTGTGACAATAACCGAAATCGGCAGGTGAATTATTTAGCTCTAATCAGAACCGGCTATAAATATAAAAACACGGCGTCTTTCGCTCAATAGTGATTGGTAGATGTAGCCCTCTCAACGGAACTTGTCATATCTTCTTCCTCGATATTTATTCTATCCAAAAGCTCTTTATACTACCATTTGCTAAGATATCATTCGACATGATAGTCTGAGAAAGTTACAAATTAATAATTCAGTGGCTATTGCAATAAAACGGACATGAACAAATATTATTACATTAAATTATGATACATTGATCTGGCTGTATTGTGTATTCTGGAAATTTGTAGTTCTGATGGTTGATACCTAAACATATCCAAGCCCTGTTGTACCGTTTTTAAATGTATAAGGAAATATTAATAGAAACCCCGTTAACTTATTAGACGCCTCAAAATATTTAAGTAGCTAAAAGAAGCCAGTGGAAGGGCATCATGTATCATGCTAAGCCAAACTGTCTATTCTAAGGAAGGGATTGTTTGTTGGTTTGTCTGTTTGTCATACTCAAGGGTGTTTTACTTATATGACGACAGATTGTTCATGTGTGACTCACCCATATGACAGATGGTCGACAGTCGAATTCAGACGATACATTGAAGTAGATTTAGTAAACATACACGCTATTCACTGAGCCACGGCCGTGGGCAAAACTAAAATGGAAAAAAGTATTTTTTGTGGACGGTGCTTTTTTATCCAAATTTCACCGAAAGCTAATCTGTTAAAACGGAAATAACACAACAAACGTCAGGTGATTGACCTAAAAGTTTGATTTTACGTCTCCTTACCTGTAATTATCTCTTACCGCTTGCATATAATCAAAAACTTTCTATAGTAACCAGCTATCGAAGATCTTTCGACATGATATGTTCGCTACCTTTACCCAGATAAAGTACCAGATTTCAATGTGTAACCATCAAATACCATCTAGCTTTTCAACGCAGACTGGGAACTTTGGGATACACCCGCACCATCCATATTTAACCGGGAAGTTACTTCCAGCCACAGTTACGAAAAATCCAGCTTATGAAAAATTAGAAAATGTGTCATAAACCTAAAACGGGGGAAAATATATAAAGAATATTAACATTTGTTAGTATCTTTAAATTATTAGGAATGGCATCAATCTTCAGCTGAATAACATCATAGCACAGTCCCGGTGTATTAATTATTGAAGCTGTAATTCCCTAGTTTTGTATATTGGTTGCTTGTCTGCTCAACCGATTCTTCGCTAGTTTACTTGCTTGATAGGTAAGCTGGTTGATTGGTTGGTTAGTTGTTTAGTTTGTTGGTTTCTTTGCATGTTGGCTTGCTAGGTATACTGCTTGCCTGCTTGGTAGGTGGATGGGTGTTTGATTGATTAGGTCGGTCCGTCCCTCGATTAGTTCCATTGCAGGTAATCTGTGGAAATCCAAGATAAACCATGAAAAATCACGCTTTTATTCTTGTATTATTTTCATAAACAAATCAGCTTATTCTAAGTTTTCTTGCGTGCTACGTCACATGATACGCTATAACAGGGGTCTCGGTTCCCAATACTGGCTAGCTTATCTATATGGCAGTTGCATACGTCTAGTTAATAGACTTCTGGTTTAACCTACTGATTATCTTGTTTTTTAATCTATTCTTGAGCACCATGGAATCGCTCCGGGTCTGAGGGGCCCTTTTGTCATCTTATCCACCAACAAACACACATATTAACCAGTTATTAAAATAATTGTAATTATTTGCCAAAATAAAACTATTTATAAAGTATATAATGAACACGTATTAAAGATACCATCGCACATTAAGAGGTAGATTTTCATCTTAATGCAGTTTCTTGTCATTTATGATTTATAATGAACGCTTCAGTTGAGTTAAGATAGATCACGTGCCGAGTACATTATAGATTATAGGAGGCAAGAGCAAATTGATCTATAATAAAGAAATTATAATATCACAAGTTACACTGCCATACATAAATTTTAGAAACGGACGAAAGCTTTTGCTGCAGCCAGAGTATTGGAAATACCATGTTTTCTTTTGCTCCAAAATAAGCTGACCAACAACTTGATTTTTTTTCTAAATAACTGTTTTTGAAGTTATTTTCTCCAGTGGGCCCTACATTGAACAGTGTATTATGCGTTACCTCTAGAGAAAATATTCACTGTCAAAAAATTATTTCGGGGCCTGCGTGTGTGGGCAGGGGGCGGTGTCAAGAGAATGAAACTGTTTTTCATAGTGTTGTTAAGTTGAACTACAATTCCGGAGTAATTATTCCCAAAACAACAAATCAGGTGCAAATATATCAGTGCTTCATTACACGGTATAACAATCACCATTATCCAGTAACCGTCTGAAATACAATGCCACAATACTCCTTTGGCGGAATGATCTAATGTCTACGCTCTATTGAGTGTATGCTTTGGATCAACATACATAGAGCTTGCTCCCAGGCTGAGTTTCACGTAGTTTTCCAAATTGGTTAAGGTATTGCTGGACCCCTTGGTCTGTTTTCAGAACACCCGATGTACTTGGTTTGTCTATTCCACCTTGGAAAGTCTTATAGAAATGTAAAATGCAACTTTCAGAAAAGATTTATTTAAATCATGGACGAACTTGAGGCACTGTTTACTCGATCTCAGTGTGCTCTTAACAATGATCCAATTTGAAGTTTCCAACATGAATAGCTTTCTGAAAAT
>JAVFBW010157222.1:0-11877 GCA_034783835.1 Mopalia ciliata
AAGGCGGACTCGAACCCGTGAACGGTAAATCGAAGCATGTTCGGTTCAGGAAGCACACTCGCTACCACTGAGCCACGTCCGCGGGCTACTTTGCAGGAAGATATCATAGTAAATTTCATAAAGATTTTCAAATCATAATTAAAATGATCATCAAACAGTGATATCTTATTCCTTGTTTATATGGCAATTAACACAGCATTTAAATTATTTCCCGCTTTCTGGCAGCCAAATAAATGAAGAAAACCTGCCTTGACGTCACTGTCAACAAAGATTGACAAGACAGAACTATCACAAGACACAACACAATGACATCACAAACAAATAGGCTTCTTGTTGCCATTTAGCTCTGAGAGCACAACTTGAAGCATCTTCCTAACTGCCCTTGGATCATTCTTGCAGTGATAAGTGAAAGCCACCCCAGTAATATAAACACAAGAATAATTGGAAGTCTGTATAAAATGAGCAGCCTTATATGAAACAGATTTGAGGTCAATCATATACAGGTAGAGATCTACAAATTGTACCAACCCATAATTAGTAATGACACTAAAGTATTTTTTCCGCTCTTTCCTTTTTACTGAGAAATAATCATGAAAAATGAAGAAAGGTTTTAGTTTCAGAGTGAGTCATGACCCTCAAGATAAAAACTGAGAACTAGCTAATCCTCAACATTTGTGTAACTGTTGATAGCTTAATGAATACATGCACATATAAATGTATCATATTAGGATCAATACTCTTTAATAGTGGTAGAACCAGATTGGATCCACATCTGTCAACATACAGCCCAGTCAGATTTACCCCTAAATACCACATAAATAGACAGAAATCAATACTTACTATGTTATACTATAATAGATGGTAAATTGACCATGAGCAATGATTCATATCCAGCTTTTGAGTTGAGTCCACCGAATCTTAACATTGTCTAGTCTAACATCATTACCATAGTACAGGTTTAGTTTATTTGGGCTACAAAGAACGTTTATTTTGGTAACACATCTTGCTCAATATTATTAAAATCTCTCATCTTAAGAAATTTACATCAGGATGAATATTTTTAATATTATTAAATTCTTTTCCCTGAAACTCCTGAAAAATGATACTCCACAAAAACTATACTAACACATACATGAAAAATGGTTTAATCTAAAAGGTTGGTTCACCCAAAATTTTAAAAATTATTCTACACTTACAAACATTAAAATATTATAATGTGTGTCTAGTGTGTCTAGAACTGAACGATTAATACATGTATGGTATCAGTATGCCTACCTGGGCTATCTCACCAAACCTAGACATGTATTCTTTCAGTGTCGGACCAAAGTATTTATATTTTGGTTTACTGACCTTTGCATAGAGGCATATATTAAGTTTTGATCCATAAGATTGCAATATGCAAATTAGGTATGCAATGTAGAAACACAAAATCAAAGCGTATCACTTCAGAACCTTATTTAAGTATCTTCCCAGTTTGGTTGAAAAAATTTAAATGGTTCTTACTCCAGAAACTATAATGTCAAAGATAGACTAACAAATAAAGCAGTTTATAGTCTAGGTACTTCATAACAGAAGTTATGTACATGAAGCAAATATATCTTGTGACATATTACGGCCTCCTTATAAGATTTCACTCAACGGGAAAATGTGTCGGAGACGATGTCCTGCTGAGGGCAGATGGGAATAGGACACAGTGCTTATCAAGTAGTCTCTACACCTATCCTTGGCTACTCACTGAAATATCAGGGGCTGAGGTTATAAAAGTCTCAGGAGTATGCTCAAGATGATATTTCAGGCTCAGCTGAGTCCACTGCGGAGTCTGAGTTCGAAAACTGCAGAGTTGAAAACTGCAGAGTTGTTTTAATAATTAGATGGCTGCAAATGACTTAACATTCCTCTTTCGATTCGATTTTTAAAATTAGACGTTTATAATAGTTAAATTTTCAAAATTAAAAGCATGCAAAATCTACCATCATACTGTTTCTGAGTTCAAATCAGACCTGTCTTTTTTTTTTAATTCAAAATCAGACTTGGTACATTAACAGCTCATCACATATATACATAGCACATGCTCGTGCAGCTTATAGATGGCTTGATCTTATGATAAGACTAACAAAATAAAAGCTGTTGCCTCTTTCAGTGTTGCCTTGGGCTCGACACATGTGATCTTCAACATGTCATTCATACAAAACAGCTGTGTTTCATAAATAACGAGTCACTTGTATATAAATGGAAAATAACGCTATTCAATCTATTATAAAGCTGAATTAAAAAGCAATTTAACAGATAACAAATATATATTCCTTTAAAACCACATGTTCAATGTAGAGAACATTCTAAATAATTGATTGATTGAGCTCTAGCTAAAAAACCTTCGAAGAGAAACAATGCAACAGGACGACATTTGAATGGCATTTAGAAGTTGAGTAACTAAAAAGTCAAAACACTATATGGATGGCAACTTCTCATTTATTTTTGACGCAACGTTTCAATGTCTATTCTGACAATGCAACAGGACGACAGTTACTCAACAATCAAGTGACAATCACTCCAGTCCGCTTCATAATAAACTGTTAAAGCAACTATTGATCCCATAAGGATTGCTCCATTTGTATATGTGGACATTCAAGTTTCTCAAGAAAAAAGAAAAGGATATTCGCTTTTCCAAAAATATCACTTCAGAAAAATACTACAGAAACAAACTGAGTAACTTCAATCCTACAGGTCACTGCCAGTTTATTGAATAAAATATTCAATTTAAACCAAAAAAAAAAACACTCTTAACCATTTTCAGGGCAAAAAATATTCAATTTCACAAGAAAAGATTAGTTCTTACAATTGTTTTGTTTAGGTTGGTAAAAAAAAAAAAATGACTGCTATCAGCACTGTACTGTATTAGCCGCCACATATGTTATTTGTTTGATTACGGAATGCAAATGCATAAATAATTGAAAAGGGAGAAACATATAATCAAAACAACATTTTATCTCAAAATATAGTATCCACAACACATACAAGCCTGGATTTGATATTATAGAATCCACAACACATACAACTGGTCTAAACTGGTCCCTGATATTTGATTGTATAAGCTTATACAGTATTTAGCAGTGTAATCATACATAAGTAAGGATATATCAATTGATCCATTGCAAGCATAAACATGTCCATTGCTCAATAACATTTGCAGAGCCCAATTACAAAAGTAAATGATTTAGATAACTAAATATATCACTGAGACCAAATTTTCTACATTTCCCCAGGAATTTGAATCAGTATTGGCCATACACAAGAGTCCTAATATGGTCAGCGGTAAGATATTCTGGCATTCTCTAAAAAAAAAATGTGTGAACATATGTATGGCTGGTATTAATTAACCTCTACAAACATCTTAGATCTACATGTATCAGATCATTGTCCAGTATCTAATATTCGTGCATTTTACATACCTTTCGTCGGGTGTATCTATTCTTGATAGGCTAAAGAAACGTTTTGTGACATGTCCATTGAAAATGCATCTGCATGTATGTTTGCCAGGGCAGACTTATTATCTTGTCTGCCCTTTTACATGCATATGTCAGTGACCAAGCCAAAGGTTTCCATTTAACCAATATGGTAGGCCCCTGCAATTCTCAGCTGGTACAAGCCTGACTGTAGCCACAGGTGATCAGTGTGGTTCAATCACTAGAAAGCACAGGGGCTGGACCATGACAACTCAACCATTACTAATCACTGCTACTGCTCTGTAGGAGAGAACTCCAAAGTGGCCACCAACCAGGGGTTAAACAGATATACCTTTAATGGGTTTCCATCTTAATGGATGGGATTTGTTGACAAAGGCACAGTAGAAATCAGCTTGCTTAATAGCTTCTGGTGGCCAGTACAGATTGTCACATTATAGTGACAATAAGAAGAACTGGGAGGAGCAGATTAGTACATTGCAGTTTAAACATGATGCTGATATATGATCTTTTCACCTTTCATAGTTTTAAACAGGTTTGAGTTGTTGCATACAAACTGTACCTGTGACTATTAAAAAGTCGTCTTAAGACCACATATGGTTTGTTTGTTTGATTGGTGTAACGTCGTACTCAAGGGTATTTCACTTATATGACGACGGACACAAATACGGAACATTACAAACAAATCTGTTTCCCGTTACCCTTTAGCTCTGCGAACACCAGGGCAACAGAAAGCAACCTCTTTTCTCGTCTCTTACGATCGACCGAGGAAGCCAAGGGAGTATTCTGCATGGCCATGGCCCACAAGCTCCCTAACGGGGCTATCGAGGAAGCCGAGGGAGTATTCTGCAGGGCCATGGCCCGTGATCCTATACACCTATCTCAGCAATGTGATCAGGAATCTACATGTGATCCTATACACCTATCTTAGCAATGTGATCAGGAATCTACATGTGATCCTATCTCAGCAAAGTTATCAGGAATCTCCCTGTGGTCCTATACACCTATCTCAGCAATGTGATCAGGAATCTACTTGTGATCCTATCTCAGCAATGCGATCAGGAATCTACCTGTGATCTTATAGACCTATCTCAGCAATGTGATCAGGAATCTACCTGTGATCCTATCTCAGCAATGTGATCAGGAATCTACCAGTGACGCTATACACCTATCTCAGCAATGTGATCAGGAATCTACATGTGATCCTATCTCAGCAATGTGATCAGGAATCTACCTGTGATCATATGCACCTATCTCAGCAATGTGATCAGAAATCTACCTGTGATCAGGAATCTACCTGTGATCCTATCTCAGCAATGTGATCAGGAATCTACCTGTGACCCTATACACCTATCTCAGCAAAGTGATCAGGAATCTACATGTGATCCTATTTCAGCAATGTGATCAGGAATATACCTGTGATCCTATCTCAGCAATGTGATCAGGAATCTACCTGTGACCCTATACAACTATCTCAGCAATGTGATCAGGAATCTACCTGTGATCCTATCTCAGCAATGTGATCAGGAATCTACCTGTGACCCTATACACCTAACTCAGCAATACGATCATGAATCTACTGGTTATCCTATACAAGTCAACTATCTTAGTAATGTGATAAGGAATCTACCTGTGATCCTATACACCTTTTCGGTTTGACTGTTACCATTTACCCACTCAACTTTAGCCATTAAACTGAGTTGACTGTTACCATTTACCCAGTCAACTTTTGCCATTGAACTGAGTTGACTGTTACGATTTACCCGCTCAACTTTTGCCATTAAACTGAGATGACTGTTACCATTTACCCACTCAACTTTTGCTATTAAACTGAGTTGACTGTTACCATTTACCCACTCAACTGTTGACTTTAAAAGGGTTGACTTTTTTAATTAACTTGGTCAACTTGCCACTTGACCAGGGTTGTCTTGTCATAAACCAGGTGGACTTTTCCCATTACTTGAGTCCACTTTTGCCATTAACCCAGTCCACTCTTGCCATTATTACCGAGTTCACTTTTGCCATTAACCTAGTCCACTTTTGCCATTAACCTAGTCCACTTTTGCCATTAACCAAGTCCACTTTTGCCATTAACCAAGTCAACTTTTGCCAATAATAGAGTTGATGAAGCATTTCTCCACTAATTGGAAGCAAATATTCAGATTAATTTTTATGGTATCTAAGACATATACTCCCCATTAACCTTTTAGTAGATGTAGACTTTTCTCAACCAGGATAATATGATTAGCAGCTCAACATTACTCATAGAGGTCACAAGTTACATAAATTTTTATTTTGTTAATTACTTTTGTGCCAAGTCCTCTTAAAAAAAACAAAGGTATGCTTATCCCAGATGAGAAATTAGTATGCAGAAACCATACGGGGATCACAACACAGGAGTTATTGTCTCTTTTTCAAAATATACATACAATTAACAAAGAATCATTTAAGATGAGAGTACATGTACAATACTGGCCCCAAGTTGTTCACACAAACAATTAGACATAATGACAGCTGATTGATTAACACTGAACCTTCTATTTCTTACATCAGACATCTTTAACTGGACTAAGATATGTAATATTTCTTGGGTTATGATTTGTTTGTTTGATTGGTGTCTTACGTCATACTCAAGGGATTTTCACTTATAAGATGACAGATTGTCCACTTCAAACTGTTCACAGCCTTATTACGGTGCAAAACCAGAAGGAAACCTTGTAAAAACTACTCCCGCGATTACCGGAGCCATAAAATGTGACTCACTCATATACCTGATGGTCAACTGGCGAACTCAATCAGGTGAACGGTAAACAGAACAGGTTCAGTAAATAGGAAGCACACTTGCTACCGCTAAGCCACAGCCGTGGGCTCTTGGGTTATGATAACTATTTTAAAAAGTATCAGTATTATAGCTTGGATACCACCCAAAACTGCAATATCAACAAATGATTAGTTTAATGACAGAAATATAAATGAGCAAAACATTCCTATAATTTGAAATTTATTTCAATTCAAATTTTTGTCGAAAAAAGAAAGGAAATATCTGGCACTGATCGGACACATTAAAGAAAAACTGATCCAAATGGAAATATATATACAAAAACTGTGAAAAGTGAAATTCCACTTGTACATTACCTCTGGAAACACAATTTAAGATTAATCCAAGGTTTATTTCAAAAATGTATACCATAACAGGCAGTCACTGCTAATTACCTTAGACACCTTTTTTAAGCCTTTATAATAAAGAGATTATTATTCACTGACCGGCAAGATTGTCAGATTCTACAGGCCTCTTGGTTACATGCCTAAAATCCAGTAATATATACTACACAATGAGATGTAACAAAATTGAGGGAACTAATTCACATTAATATATTATCAGATTTTTTTCCTTTTTCCTTGCTGCATTTTAATCTGTTGTGTTCCCTATTCTGTAATTTTACAGTTTAGTATTCTGGCCACGGATACAGTTTGTAAATTTGTGTAAATTGGCATCCAGCAGAGGTTCGGAGAGAAAAGGGAGTTAGATCTAGTTGAGTGTAATGTAGGATTCTGTGGGAGTTAATTGGTCATCTTGATTCCTGGTCACGTAGAGCTCCAATGGGAGAATGATCTTGTCTCGGAACAGCTCATTACACACCACAATATTTGATCAGAGCTTCATTTTAGTCCAGGCCACTTTTTCCAAATTATAAAGCGATTACTACCTGTTATAAATGCACAATCTGCAATGTTTGCTCGAGTAAAACAACCATGCATGTCTACATGCTCCTAACATTTGTCAAAAAGTTCCTGTATGCTAGTTATTTTGATTCATTCTGGCAATATCTCTTAGCAGGGTGGGCTTATGATATCAGAGCTCTCTTATACCTAACAGGAACTGGCATACATTGTCATATATAAGTGAGCTGTTCTTCTTTCCGATGGTTGGAAACTTACAGTTGTTACCCATTCTGCCAACGTTAACTTGATTGTAATCACTCAAAATTATTTTCATGTTCACAAAAGAGAAAAATGATTTTTACATTTTCCATTTCATGAAAAGATAAGATGTCCCTATTGCTGGGTTATGGCTCTGATACATTGGAGACTTTTGTTTTCCGAGTGAAAAACTTTTTTAAAGGAAATCTAAATGGGTTATGCTTATAAGGCAATCCTTTGAGTGACAAATATGCATAGCTATAGGTTAATGGAAAACAGTATGATTCACAATGATTAGAGTTTTATGTCCAACTATAAGATGTTTCACTCATAAGACCATGTGCAATCCTAGAGGACCAAGGTACACACAGTAGATATAACTAACCTTAACATCTCTTGCAACAAATAATGACAATAACAAGTCTTTATTGCAGAGAAAACAAATTTTGCTCACCTCCACCTGGAATCCGACCATCAATAATAATATATATTATAAATGAAGATATATATGTTCATGATGCAAGACAATCCAAGGAAAGAAACATCTTGCTCATTTTAAGCTAAGAAAATAGTATCAAATACCAGGGCAGATTACACAACACCCAGATAGAGCTTAAACTTAACCCCAGTCATTTGGCTTTAACTGGTCCAATCTTTTATATACCAGGGATGAAAACAAGAGGCATTGATCAGTGAAAACTTATCAAATTTCAACCATTTACTGATAAAAATTCAGAGAAACATCTTGCTCATTTTAAGCTGAGAAAATAGTATCAAATACCAGGGCAGATTACACAACACCCAGCTAGAGCTTAAAATTAACCCAGTCATTTGGCTTTAACTGGTCCAATCTTTTATATACCAGGGATGAAAACAAGAGGCATTGATCAGTGAAAACTTATCAAATTTCAACCATTTACTGATAAAAATTCAGAGAATTATCTATATTAAACATGAATAACTGTTACAACTAGGTTTCACAATAACAGATCAAAATATTTTGCTCCTATTTCAAACTTATGAAATTTCAAAAAAAAAAATTCTTGTCAAATTATATGTCCTTATGCATATGGTGTGCTTAACAGTTGCTGGATGAGCAGCTCTTCAGATTGGGTGGGCAATGTGAGTGGATTTGTCTTGCATTAATTTGACCATCACCAAAGTGTATCTCTTGCACAAACACAAGTTTGGCTTCAACATTTAGTATTTCCCATATCTGTAGTTTCTCTAGAACCTTTGCATTAAGAAGGAGCTATTGAGTGATTATTAATGTGCTAAAGTCAGGCTATCTGATTGACAGTTAAACCTAGTTGACAGCAGAACACGTACATATACTGCCAGCCTGATTGCAATGTTACATGACAAACTAACATTGAGACCAGACTTTCCTCTATCTTCAAAAGGCTTTTCAAACTGAATACTTAATCTCTATCCATCAGAGAGAATCAGCACAAAATGTGACTGGACCCTGTAACATTAGCCTTGAGGTTTCCAGAGACAATATACCAGTCAGTCATGCAATGGGGACCAGCTTCCATGTGAGGGCTAGCTCACCATTATTCTCTGGCCGTTCCACACGCATCTGGCCAATACTTTTTAATTACTCCCGGTGTTCCCATCAAAATTTAACTGACATGACTGAGGCAGACATTTTGAATACTCAGTACTCATTCAACACACTTTGATTGTCTAACATCAATGATTTGGGAGAATTGAGTGAGTGGGTGGGTGGGTGGTGGGAGTGTCCTCAAGAGAAGGGGCAACAAGAATCTGATCTCTTTCTGATTCTGTCTTTGTATTCGGTCTTTTGATTGTCATGTCACAGTCTCATCTTCCATTGTTGCCAGTGATGTCAAGGGCTATTGCCTTCAACCATTCCACTGCTACGCCATCATATGAGTGAAATAATTTTAAATACAAATTTTAACCGTAACCAACATGCAGGAATCAATGTCACATTTAGTAATATAATGCTCAGCTGAGATAGGCATTCAACTGAAAACTGCAGTTAGAAGGTCTGGTTAGTTGTTTAATTGGCTGACTTTAGCCAGGGGGTGTACTTGAATTGATAAGTTTGTTTGATTAGGGTTTGACCAGCATTGTTCGAATATTCTCAAGCATATTTCACTTATATGACAAGGAAGTGTCCACTTTACACTGTTTCCTCCCTAATAACAGTGGAAAACTGGAGTAAACCTTATTTAAAGCACATCTGCAATTGCTGGAGCCACTTCGTCATACTGGACAGTCAACCGACAGACTCCATCCCTTAAGAGTACATTCTTATGTAAGAAGAAGAAAGGTTAAAACAAGTTTATATGAAAATAAAAACCTACAAAATATGAAAATTAAATAATCAAACTAATTAGTTTAAGGGTTTCTTTTTAATTTAATTTAAAAAATTAATTTTAAAAAAATTTATCAAAATAAAAAAAATAAAAATGCATTTAAAAAAATTAATCAAAAACAATACCTTTCCTTCATTTCCTTACTGAAAGCTTAAAATTGTGTACATAAGACAATGTTAGTAAGCTGGATATTAGTTAAACCACAGTATTATTTTTTAAATTTATATTTTAAATGTGTGTCATGTTTCTTACAAGAAACAGATCATTATAGGCAAATATGAGTTTATTAGCCAAATCAATGGCAGCCTAATTTACCCATCAACGTTATGGCAGAAAAGAAAAGAAAACACATACAGGTTTAGAACTGCTTAATTAAAATTATGGTCAACAGCCATAAAGTAATTACAGAATACATGAACAAATAACATTCCAATTTTCCAAAAACATACCTTGGACCTAAAATAATTACGGGTCTGTGAAATTTTTTGCATTATCTAATCCTGAAATGACAATTGTCTTTGTTTTACTTGAAGATTTTTTTTCTGGTTTTAATTTAATGGTTTATGTCACATGTCATATCTGAACTATTCTCTGCATTCAATGTAATATATATCATTCAATGAGCACCTCTGTCCCTCTCCCAGTTATACAACCCTCAACTAACAACTCTCCTAATTTCACCCCTTGGTTAAGGTGTTATAGTGTTTAAAATGGGTAGGTTGGTGGGCTGATTAATGGTTTATTTGAATTACACCCCACACAAGAGAGGTAATGTACAACCAGTCCCAGGACTAGCAACATAAACCAACATGTCAAAGTGTGATAGTCTGATAGACACCACAAAAATTTCCTGTAGCTAATAGTCTGATGAACTAAATGGCAACAGAAACATCATGCCAAGCACCTGTTTCTCCAATTAAGGATTTAATGTTTTTCTTCTGCTGCACAATAAAAATAATCAAGAATTTGTTTATCAGCGTCATTTCCAAGGATTATTCATCCAATGGATGCAAATTTAGTTTTGATGTTTTTACAGGATGAATCAGAAACATATTAAAAGCTAATCCAACAGTAAGAGAATTCACACCTACTTGACATTTTATATAATTACTTATTCACTTGTATTCCAATTCAAATCAGTTTGTTCTGATACGTCAAAATAAAATCATGTGGTGCACAACAAACTTGGTCAAACATCAACATCAACTTTTTATTTAAGAAATCACTTTTCCACATACTATTAAAACATGACTGGAATTATCCTCATTACCAGTCCCCCTACAAGATCTGACAATTGATTAATTAAAGACAGAACTGATGACAACAGAAAAAAATGACCTATCTCATCTTTATAATCAGTTTCACATATAGTCAATTCAAGATGAGGACAGGCCTGAGCATGCTTCATGGTGATTTATTTCTATACAACCTCATCGACACTCTTTCTTGTGAAGGTGTGGCTATACCACGCAGCACTGCACACATTATTTACTTCATTGTCCCAATAACATATCCCCTAGAATAGATCATTATTTTTTTTTTATATTAGATAACAATATTTCTGCATATATAATATATGTAACATTTTCTTAACTGGATCTCCAGATTTAGATGAGAATGATAATCTAGGGTTTAACAACCTGTGCACCTATGTGAATATATTTCTGAATACAACTATAATTATCAGGATTAGTTCAGCTGTCAAGTGTACTAATTCAGTGAGACTGTGAGTTGACATGACTGGAACATGTTCCTGACTTCTCTTACACACTCTCTTATAGTGCTCATAGTACTTAACTATCTCTATCTTTCCTGTCTCGTCTAATATGAACTAAGCTGTAATGTAAAGAGAGGGGAGAGAACTCCAGTTCGTGACGTTCTGCACGTAATATATAATCATTAAGTTCCAGATCCCCATGAGTATAGTTTCAATGGATAAAGAATTCTTAAAAAATATAGAAAACAAACACCACTTCTGTACAGAATAATTTTCCTTCCTTATTATTTTCCCGGTGACAATTTGATATTAATTCTGGGAGAGTTTCCTGCCAGGATTCTTGACTAGCAGATGAGTTAAACGTAGACAATGTAAACAGAAGAGTTCATTAATGATTTATTCATCCACACGGAATAAATGTTGGCTGAGT
>JAVFBW010157233.1:0-11877 GCA_034783835.1 Mopalia ciliata
AAATGGACAATCCGTCGTCATATAAGCGAAATACCCTTGAGTACGACGTTAAACACCAATCAAACAAACAAACAAACTTATGTGGTTTCGGGTGGGCTACATGCACACGCCATGATGGTTTCAGGTGGGCTACATGCACACGCCATGATAGATACTTCATGTGGTTTCCGGTGGGCTACATGCACATGCCATGATAGATACTTCATGTGGTTTCGAGTTCAGACTGTAACTGACTTTATTTAGCACTGTAGTTTTTGCATATTTTTGTTCCATTCACATGGCCAATGGTGTAACTTATACTGACCGGCCTACATTGTGTTTTTTTGAGTATTTTGCACACATATGCTGTATCCATTTTAGTGTGGATACTATTAGAGAACATCATCAGATAAGTATAGTCAAATATCATTCATTGTGTTGTTAAACACCAATTCATCGGGAGGTGGAGACACAGTTTCATCTCCTCTTTATTTTATTTCTACAGGTTTACCAGATCTAGAGAAGGTTGTTGTCATTCCGTTTGTTCCAGAATCTAGTCTTGATATCAGTAACATTAAAAACAGGTAAAAAGAAATGTATTCTGATCTGAAATTATTATCCTTTTAATGTAAATTATAGGTATTATTACTTAATGGTTATTACGAGGTGTCCCTTCAATTTTTCACTGTAATTAAACAATGAATAGTGTGAAATGGTCAAAACAATTGTCATAAAAGTGAAATACCTTGAGTACAGCACAGGGGCTCAGCCAGAAATCGGAAGTAGGGTGTCCAAAAAGGTCATTTTTCTTCACTTTTCATATTACTGGGTGTCCAATTTTTACAGTTTTCCTATCTCCTGCATGTTAAAGTTTCTTAAAACAGGGTGTCCAAATGAGACATTAGATATATTAGTATTAAATTTAAATATACTGAAATATTGATTCCAGTCAGAAGTTGCATTAGTATATGCTATGTTTAACTCTCATATGTTTGTTTTCTATTGTTCAGTTGCCTGTTAGATGAATTCATCTCCTTGGGTAACCAGGACCAGGCTGTTCCAGAGTTAGAATTTGAACAGGTCCCCTTCAATCATCCACTATTTATCATGTATTCATCAGGGACCACTGGGGTACCAAAATGTATGGTACATTCTGTCGGGGTAAGCACTTTTCATAATTTTGATAAAAGTGTGGGTCGAGATATAATTATAATTTTTTTTTTTTTTTGTATACACAGCTTGTAAGGAATTATTTATAGACATTATGCAGCTAGTCAAATATTTCTTTTTGTATTTTTTCTAAGTTTTGATTTGTTTTTTTGATGATCTGTTTTGATTTAGACCATACATATTTGTACAGTTATGCAAGTCTGGTTTTGTTTTTTTCCTATCCCAGGGGACATTGTTAAAACAGCTTGAAGAACATGCCATACAGAGTGATATGACCCGAGATGACGTAATATTTTACTACACAACCGTAAGTAGACTTTCACTTTTAATGAATTTTAAATATCAATAAAATAACATTTTTCTGTATAATCAAAAATATGTATCTGCCAGAACCAGATTATCAACAACAAAAAAAAAGGTGGAATAAAAAAAACAAAATTAAAAAAAAAAAAGTTGATTGTTTAAATAATCAACCTGTGTCACATGATATGTGAGTGAGGCAAGGTAAACATTATAAAGAATAAAATAGTTTAAATTTAACAGCTAGAGACCACCTGTTGTAGCTAATTTCAACATAAATTGTGTTCAATCAAAGTATCTACAAGGGCCCACAGCCATGGTTATGTGGGAAGTGTGTTCACTCACTATTTTTACTTAGATGTACAGTTCACAGGATCAAGTCTGCCTGTGAACCATCTGGTATATAAGTGAGTCACACAATGTGGCTCAGGCAATCCCGGGGTGGTTGCCTCTCGGCTTTCCATCAAAATTAGGCAAAGAACAGTGTGAAGTTGGCAATATATTGTCCTATAAGGGAAATACCCTTGAATTTGACAAACAAACACGCTTATATGAGTGAAGGAAGTCCTTGTATTTTAATGAAGTATAAATAATTAACTATACATTTAATTTTTTTTCCATATTTCTAGGCTGGGTGGATGATGTGGAACTGGTTGGTATCAAGTCTGGCTGTAGGTGCCTCTGTTGTCCTCTATGATGGATCTCCTCTCATTCCTCACATCAATGTTCTCTGGGATCTGGTGGATAAAGTGGGGTAAGTCTAGATGGTGACGGGTAAGTCTAGATGGTGACGGGTAAGTCTAGATGGTGACGGGTAAGTCTAGATGGTGACCGGTAAGTCTAGATGGTGCGGGGTTAGTCTAGCTGGTGTTGGGGTAAGTCTAGATGGTGCATGGTAAGTCTTGATGGAAGGGGTTTAGTCCAAATGGTGCGGGCTAAGTCTAGATGGCGGGTCTAAGTCTAGATGGTGCTGTTCTAAGTCTAGATGGTGCTGTTCTAAGTCTAGATGGTGGGTCTAAGTCTAGATGGCGGGTCTATGTCTAGATGGTGGGTCTAAGTCTAGATGGCGGGTCTAAGTCTAGATGGTGCGGGCTAAGTCTAGATGGTGCGGGCTAAGTCTAGATGGTGGGTCTAAGTCTAGATGGTGCTGTTCTAAGTCTAGATGGTGCTGTTCTAAGTCTAGATGGTGCGGGTCTAAGTCTAGATGGCGGGTCTAAGTCTAGATGGCGGGTCTAAGCCTAGATGGTGGGTCTAAGTCTAGATGGTGCGGGTCTAAGTCTAGATGGCGGGTCTAAGTCTAGATGGTGCAGGCTAAGTCTAGATGGCGGGTCTAAGTCTAGATGGTGCGGGCTAAGTCTAGATGGCGGGGCTAAGTCTAGATGGTGCGGGCTAAGTCTAGGGATAAGTTTAGATGGTGCAGTCTAGGTGGTGCAGGCTAAATCTAGATGTTGTTGGCTAAGTCTAGATGTTGTTGGCTAAGTCTAGATGTTGTTGACTAAGTCTAGATGTTGTTGGCTAAGTCTAGATGTTGTTGGCTAAGTCTAGATGTTGTGGGCTAAGTCTAGATGTTGTGGGCTAAATCTAGATGTTGTGGGCTAAGTCTAGATGTTGTGGGATAAATCTTGATGTTGTTGGCTAAGTCGAGAAAGTGTGGGTTAAGTCTAGATGGTGTGGACTGTCTAGATGGACAGGGGTAAGTCGAAATGGAGTGTGTTTTTCTAAATTGAGCGAGTATGTCTAGATGGAGCAGAGTAAGTCTAGGTGGCGTGGAAAGTTTAGATATGGAGCTTTGGCCTAGATGATTTGCATTGAGTCTAGATGAATACAAAATGGTGACATGTCTTTTTCAGAATCACAATGCTTGGTACTGGTGCAAAGTGGTTACAGGTGTTAGAAGAGAAAGGTGCAAATCCAGGTATGTTTGTGTCATAATGGGTAAAACAACCTTCATCAGTGCAGAAATGAACAATACAAATCTTTTATGCACCACATTCAGAGGGATTCAAGCAAATCACAGTATTGTCACAAACCCCCAATAATTAAAACTAACGTAATAACGTAAAGTTAAACAATGGGACCTCAGACAAACTGATAGCATATGTTAGAAACTGAACTTTAAAGCGATACTCCGGGCTGCAATAACCCTTATATCCCTTGAAAGGTTACTATTATACATGCTTAAATATGGCATTGACTAATCGTTTCTTCATGTTATAAAATCACTTGAGGTTTACAAGTATATACCTACTTACGACCACTGGTAGCTTCCATTTAGGTGTTACCAACCCTGTTCAGTACGACATACAACTTACACTCTTGTGTGTTAGGGGTTAATAAAACACTACAGCATTGTGAATTCAAACTGATTTGAAAATCTTGCAGAAAGCAATCCGATTTGGCTCTGTGGATTTGCACTTTAAAACTCTGGCTAGAGTCAATGAGTATAAAGTGAGTTACCACATGTATAAACAGACTACTCTATTAAGTCTTGTGATGTAGGCCCCTAGTGTGACAAGAAAGATATTTGATTGGCAATATCTGTGGAGCTTGTCTGTTTGGTGATAAAAGTAACAAGATATGGCTGCGTGGATGATTTCACTTTAGTTCAAGTATTACACAATGTTTAAGATCCAATTAAAAAATGGAATAGCTAGATTGGAAAATTAGAGAGCATAATTCAACACAAGAAATTAGGCCTGTTTTACTTTTGCCGAGTGGAGCATCGCTTTAATAAGTTAAACTGGTTATGCTTAGTTTAATTTGTAATATTTTCTTCTGTCCTTGTTCCTTCCAGTAAAGCAAAACAGTTGACTCTTTATGGCTGTGCTATTGTCAATTACTGTTGCAATAGATTGTCACCATATAAGTGAATAGCCCAGAGTATGGCCTTAAACACCAATCAATTGAATGACCATTCATTATGAAACCTCCTTGTTGTCCGTTCCCAGGTACCACCCACAGTCTGAAGAGCCTCAAAATGATCATGTCCACAGGATCACCTCTCAAACCACAATCTTATGACTATGTCTACTCTCAGATCAAAAAAGATCTTCTCCTAGCTTCAATATCAGGTGAGTTGTGTTCTTTCAATGTGCTTTGAATTCAATTTCAGGATTCTGACACATGTTTGTTTTAGCATAATGCAATTTCTCACTGTAGACAAATACAAAATTTAATATTATAACAATATATGTTGTGCAGTCAACAGGATTATCAACCTCAATAAATTGTGAATTTGATATTTTATGAAATAAGTAAATGATTGCTTGTCTGTACATGAAAATGATCATGAATAGTGAATCTGGTCTACTTGAAATTTACCTGAAAAATAAGTTTTTATAAGTTTTGACATATACTGTACGGTAAGTCAAATTTGACAGTTTTCATTTCTGTTATATAGGTGGAACTGACATCATTGCTTGTTTCATGGGACAAAATTGGACTATTCCAGTCTATAGGGGTGAAATTCAAGGGTGTCAATTGGGCTGTGCCATGGAGAGTTGGGGGGAGGATGGTAGGTTTATTGATGAATGAAGATTGGACATGGTTATTTAAAGATGATATGTTGTGATTGTATGGGCTGGCGATTTGCATCATGTTATCAGGGGCTTAGCCAGAAATCAGATGTAGGGTGTCCAAAACAGTCATTTTGTTTCACTTTTCATATAACTGGGTGTCCAGTTTTGACAGTTTCCCTATCTCCTGAATGTAAAAGTTTCTTAAAACAGGGTGTCCAAATGAGGCATTTGTTCACTCTAGGGTGCCCATTCGGACGTGTGGATGGGTGTCTGCCTAAGCCCTTGTATATTACATTCTGCTCTTATCGTAAATTGCTTAACCACTTAGAGTACAGTGTAAAACCCTAATCAAATAAATCAGACTACACATATTAGATAAAAGGTTGTATGTTTTAATGTAATCAATGGTCAAAGAGTGGCATAACTGCTTGTAACAGCTTTTGATTTATAGCAAAACTTATAATCTTTTGACATAGACAACAATTGACCACTCGTTTCCTAATCTGTACTTTTATTTGTAAGAACTGATTTTATTTCACAGCTCTGTTAAATGTCTGATTGTGATTTGTGACAACTTGAATGAGAATCGATGGAATAGTTAAAATATTTAGAATATTTTCATGGGCAAAATTGTTTCTCTTTTGGCTAGCTGTAAACTTCAATCCAATTGTTTTATTCCAATTTTTAGCATCAGCCTAGTGTATTTCTGACTTAATACAATACACACAAATCATTTAATATTTGTTTGTCTCACTTGTCAGGTAAGCCAGTGTTAGGCGAGAGTGGAGAACTGATATGTACAAAGCCGTTTCCTTCCATGCCAGTTTGTTTCATGAATGACCCTGAGGGTGTTAAATACAAGAAAGCTTATTTCTCCAAATATCCAGGTGAGCATCTAGAGATTGTCACTGTAACATGGGCAGCACAGGTGATATACCTTTTGTTACTCATGGGTGGGATCAAAGATTGACCAAACAACTTGAAATGGCGGGCCTTCAGCCGTGGCTGAGTGGTAGCGAGTGCGCTTCCTTTACTGAACCTGCTTTGATTTACCGTTCATGAGATCGAGTCCACCTGGCGCCTATCAGGTATATGAGCGAGTCACTTGTTGTGGCTCCGGCAATCATTGGGAATGGTTTTTATGAAGTTTCCTCTTGGCTTTCCACCATAATAAGGCTGTGTACAGTGTGAAGTGGACAATCAGTCCTCATATAAGTGCATGCAATACCTTTAAATACGACGTTAAACATCAAACAAACAAACAAACTTTAAATGGCATTTATCTGGTGAAATCACTATCATCACAGGGTTGTGTTTTAAGATTGAATTTTTATTTTAAAACCGTTAATTTTAAAACTAAACTTAGTGCAAAACTCATTAAAACAAGAAATGTACTTCCCTAACAATAACCTTTGTGTAAATTTTGTTGTATTTCCGGTTAGTGCAGAGCTTAAGGGTAACGGGAAGCAGATTTGTTTGTGATGTTCTGTATTTGTGTCCGTCGTCATATAAGTGAAACACCCTTGAATACGACGTTAAACACCAATCAAACAAACAAATAAACAAACCAAAATTTATGTGGCTTTCACATTTTTACTTGTCTTTTTCGTGTAGGTGTTTGGGCCCATGGAGATCACTGTCTGATAAATCCATATACTGACGGAATCATGATGCTAGGGAGAAGGTGAGTATACAACAATATGAGGTTTCATTTTCAGAAACTTAAGTAATGAGAACTGTTTTCTAAAAGTTCATGGTAGATTGACAATTTGTATTGAAATTTTACAATAGAAATATAATAAGAGAGCCAACTTATTTTGGTGTGTAAACTTTAGATTATAATTCTTTGTGTATAAAATATGTCTCTCTTTACTCTAATTGCCTGATAAAATACTTTAAGGTTAGTGGTAAAGATTAAGGAAACTGCTCCCTTCCATGGTCTAGTGAACCCTTTTAGTCTTAAATATACTGAGTATGAAAGGGCTTTGAGATCACATTTTGACAGAAATAAAACAAACCTGTCTACATCAGCTGTCTGTATATGACTAGTGATTTTATGGCATAAGAGAAGGCGGTGTGGGAATAGCCTCTGTTTCTATTCTTATTATTTGTTGGTCTATTTTTTTTTTCAGTGATGGCACACTGAATCCTAATGGGGTGCGATTTGGCAGTGCAGAAATCTACCATGTTGGTGAGTTTGTCATGTCAATTAAACCAGAGAAGCTGTTACTGTTTTTCTTTACAGTGCCTATTTCCCCTTATGGTTCAGCCCTTTGTCTAAAGGCAGTTTGTTTGAAGAGAAACAATACTGTCTTTACTTAGCATTAGGGGGGGAATTATTATGTAAACACTCCACATCTTGGCTGTGCTAGTGTGAATTAATGTTAGAACACACCGTCGTCAAATAAGTGAAATAGCCTTTTAAAGAAAGACAACTGTTTTTCGACCTTTTATTTATTATTTTTATATGCATGTATATATCCAGTGATCCAGATTATACTTCCAAGATACGTTGTATTGTAGCAAGATCAGTTTAATGTACCCCTTTCATACAATCCTATATTTAACTTGCACATTTTAGCCCGCTTTTTGCTATCTTTTATTGATGCAGAATCAATTTTGTTAAATCGGTATGTTGTTATATTTCATCCACCTGACGTCTATTCACCCTGAGGTATATGAGTGAGTCCCATTATGTGGGAAGAGGGTGGTTTTAACACGATTTTCTCTTGGTTTCCCACCGTAATTAGGCAAGGAGCAAGTTTCAAATTTTGTTTGTTTTAGTGGAAGCGTTTAAAGAGATTGATGACAGCGTGTGTGTGGCTCAAAGAAGACAGGATGGATCAGACGAGAGGGCTGTTCTCTTCATTAAGATGGCCCCGGGAAGCGAATTTAGCAAAGCTTTTGTAACCAACATTAAAAATTCCATCCGTGTGTCTCTATCATCGAGACACGTACCAGCTGTGATTCTCCAGACCTCAGATATCCCAGTAAGTCGACCCGTTAAGTGATCATTTTAAACGGCTACATTACACCAGTTTTATAGTCCCATTAGCTATTCTATCACTAGAAGGGTAAATTATTTATTGGAGGGACCTTTGAGTAAGCACAATAAGCAATTATGGTTTTACTGGTTCACTTAGGCTCAAGATGGACCAAATTTTTGTTATCGCTTAGATTAAAGTTAAGGTATTCAAATAATATTTTGGTGAAAATTAGTTTTTTTAAATGAGGCACCAGTTACTAGTTTTAGGACTATTATACTTGGTCAATTAATTTATTGAGTCTTATCCTTATTGCACTTATAAATAAACCATGACAAATGCAGCCTATTATGCAGTCTACATTTACTCATTTTGCAATAGTTTTAGAAAAAATAATTGGCCACATTCACATATGTAATCTTGAGTATTTAAGCTTTCCAAAAATATATACATATATATGGAACACCTTTTTATTATTCTGCATAACAGACTGAATACAACAGGTGTTCTGTAAATCAACCAAGGGGCCCAGCAAGACCTTAAGGGAAATGTACTTCAGTACAAGAGTTAACATAAAAAAATAGATAAATAATTTGATGTGTTTGTTTTCCATTACAGTATACAATCAGTGGTAAGAAGGTGGAGATTGCTGTCAGACAGGCCATCATGGGGGAGGATGTGGTTCAGCGTGGAGCCTTGTCTAACCCCAAATCTATTGATCTCTATTATGACATTCCTGAACTGCAGAATTTCTGAATCTCAAAAAGCAATTGATATGCTGATGCATATTTTAGAAAAACCTTTTCAATGGGTGAACTTTTATTGTTTTTCACCTACTCTTTTGTTAGACTTTTTGTAACTTATTTAATTTGGCTGTCAGTACGTCAGTTAAGTGCCAATTTTCTAAATGAGGAATTCAGGAACAACTACAAAAAACAGTCCAATGTTATTTACCATATATTTTTACCAAAGGTTTTTCCACAATTGTGTTCTACATTCCATTTGAAAACTTTAGTGAAAACTCCATCAATTCTGTGTGCGTACTCTCCAATATCTTATCTTGTCGCTTTTCAACATATCCACAAAAACAACTTATGTTCAGCTGTAACTAGTAGCTTTCAGGAAATTTTAGATTCAAATTTTTTGGTTCGGATAGTAAATGTTGGGTGCCCAAACTTTTGATCAGGGATCAGGCCCTAACAGATGGATCCAAATATATGACAAAGGAAGCAGTTTCAACATTGAGATACATTATTACATATTTATATTCCTGTTAATATATTTAGTGAAAAAAATTGCATCAGACCAAAATTAACAGCAACTTGGGATTTCACATAGTCAACTTGATTTTATGTCTGTGGACAAAATGTATAGAAATGGCAGACTGATGATCTTCATTATGAAAATTTATAATTATAACATTACACAAAATGCACTTAATGCTGCATTGAGACTGGCATCAAAATAATTTATTTCATTTAATTTTGGATTAAATTAAAATACTAAATAGCTCAGGGGTGTGTTTTATTAATTAATGTTGCTTTTCTGAAACAGACTTGGGGGACCTGTAGGAGGCTTTGTTATAAAATAGAATAAATAAGCAATAGCATTTGAATTGTTAAGAGATTAAGAATGACAGTCAAATGACCCTGTTAAAAACCAAAGTTCCAGTGGGTTTCATAATAACCTCTAGATTAGTGTGAACAAAATACTCTCAGCAGGAATATGAGATAGAAATGAACATTGTCTTATTTTGAAGGACTTAATTGCATGTTTAAAATTTATATAATGAAAGTTATTTATAGTTGATTTGTTTGTTTTTTCAGGAATTTTGTAAATAACAGATGGACTTTAAAACCAGTTGTATTAAATAAAGAGTCAGCAAAAAAAACAAAAAAAAACATTGATTTACGATGAAATATAATCAGACACTGTTTGGGTTTTAATTCTAATGCTGTAATTTCAGAAATATACAATAGTCAGTTTTAGTCGTTCTAAATTAAACCTTGCTTTAAAACATCTGTTTTGTAAAACTAACTTATGTGACCCGAAACCATTTTCTTTCTATAAAGTGTACATTAAAACCAATATTTATGCTGTATTTTTAATGTTTGTTTTTGGTTTGATTTGAAAACATGTCCTGCAGAAAAATGCTGCATATTTTGACCCATGTATTGATTTACCGGTGACAGTTTATTGAACGTTGATTAGCTGCTGTTATTGATATTTATGATTGTGGGCCTGTACCGCATATCCATGTTAAAACATTTTCTGTTATTTGATTTTGTTTGCCTTGTTCTATATTTGTAAAAGTATTTTAGTACATGTGAATACATCTTCTGGGATAGAACAATTTCTCCGGAACTTAAATCCCGCTTCAAATTTCACTTAAATTTATGTTATTTTTATCTATCTTACCTTTGGTGATTAAATTAAACTAATTATAAAAAGAATGGGCTCTATAGAACTAAACATTCTAGTCATTGTGTCACACTCAAGACAGATACAAAATTAACATAAGCTTGTCTCATTTTTTTCTTTATTATAAAATCATTGAAAAAATTTTGTTATAGTTTTTCAGATTTTTTCCCCCAATTTGTGGGTCAATAAATATGTATTTTCTGTTAAAGATCTTTCATTTAAAGCGGTATTATAGTGTCAAGTAACTTAATTGACAAAATGAAACTTCATTTATGATTGTACTTTAACTTAATAAATTCTTAGTTTGTTACATCAAATGTATTAAATTTTATTGGTAGCTGCTAAAGATTGTCCGTTTTTGAGATCTCTTGCATGTACATTTTGTTTTCTCTTATATTAGTCATTGTGAGAAATGGACAATTTGTGTGGCATTTAGAAGCAAGTATGTCATAAGACATAACTTTAAAAGTATTGTGTTGTTTTTATACCATATCAGAGAGAATTCTTATATTGAAGTGTACACTATGCAATTACTTGAATACTCTCTATATATATATATATCACTTTCTTTTGGAAATGTGTTTTCTGATTGTGTTATTTCTTATATAAATTAGAAACATTTTTAATTTTAAATATTGTTTTTGTTGAGTCTTCTATCAGAAAGGGAGGTAAATCCTTTCTGATATTTTGTTTATTCTCTGTTTTTTTACTGTTATTGTTTGTTTTCTTATTTCAAGATGCATCTATATTCTTTTTACTGAACATTTGTTCGACTTCCATGTATTTTGTTGGATACTACATAGCAAATATGAAGTGGGATGTCTCAGATTTGAATTCTGATATTAACTTATACATAGTTTTGGGTTTAGAAATTGGGTTTTAGTCTAACCCTGACTTAAGAAGGGACATTTTTCCAAAGCTAACAGGCTAACTCAGATTTTTTCTGTTATAATATATTTGTGAATTCTGCAAAATTGCCAACATATTCTATACTACCTTCTGCTATTGAAATATATTATATATCTATATATACAGCTGTAGTGAAATAAAATGGATTATTTATAATGAAAAAGAATTTCTTTCATTCCTTTGGAGCATGTTGTTTAGAGATTCCATCTCTGAAAATGTGAGGTGAAATCATTAAATTGTATTGATTTTACAGATTAACCATTCATCAGTAATGTAATGGAAAGCCCCATATAATTCATTTCGGAAATTCTCAACTTTATGGTTGATATTTTATTTATTTATTTATTTTATTTTTGTTTGTAAAGGATGCAGCCATGCTAAAGCCACGGTGCTGTGGTATGCAGTTGGCTAGCTTAGTTGTTAGCCTACTAATCCTACTGCCATGCACCACTCACTATTAAAAAACGGTATATTAACCATCATGTGTATGATTGAGCCAAGGGCTGTGGCTCCGGCAATGGTTTGGGTGGTTTTTACATGGTCTCCTCCTAGTTTTCTATCACATTTATGCAAGGAGCAGTGTACAATAGACAATC
>JAVFBW010157244.1:0-10879 GCA_034783835.1 Mopalia ciliata
TTCTGTCACAGAAACGTTATTATTGTACCTATTGAGGTTTGGTTCTGTCACAGAAACGTTATTATTGTACCTATTGAGGTTTGGTTCTGTCACAGAAACGTTATTATTGTACCTATTGAGGTTTGGTTCTGTCACAGAAACGTTATTATTGTACCTATTGAGGTTTGGTTCTGTCACAGAAACGTTATTATTGTACCTATTGAAGTTTGGTTCTGTCACAGAAACGTTATTATTGTACCTATTGAGGTTTGGTTCTGTCACAGAAACGTTATTATTGTACATATTGAGGTTTGGTTCTGTCACAGAAACGTTATTATTGTACCTATTGATGTTTGGTTCTGTCACAGAAACGTTATTATTGTACCTATTGAAGTTTGGTTGTCACAGAAACGTTATTATTGTACCTATTGAGGTTTAGTTCTGTCACAGAAACGTTATTATTGTACCTATTGAGGTTTGATTCTGTCACAGAAACGTTATTATTGTACCTATTGATGTTTGGTTCTGTCACGAGAGCGTTATTATTGTAGCTTTTGTTTAGCGTCATTCATATACCCTTCAGGTTTCCTGATATTACTTAGATTGTTTAATTTATTTGAAATGGCATCAGATTGGCTTCAGAAGTGTCCCTCGACACAGGTTTCAAAATTTTGCACCAAAAGACTCTAAAAAAGGTCTAACTGTAAAAACTGTATGAGACAAACACGTGGTTTAATCAGTTAGATTCATTGCTGTCAACGGATTGTAGAAAAAAACAAAGCATGCAAAACGTATTTCCTCATCTTCATTAATTGATTCATTGATCTTTATTGTGTTTAATATGTCAGTTTCCATATCTTTTAAATGTAGTATGAATAGGCGGAATAGTGTTGGTTTCAGACCTTATTTACACCCCTGACAGCACCGTAAAAATCAAGCTCATCTCTAGTAAGAATTTACTAAATGAATCGATTGAAACGCACAGGAAAGCCTTATTAAACGGTGGATGAAAGTGCTTATTCCTAACACAAAATACAAGCTCCTTCTATGAACATTGAAACCCATGTCTGGATTGTATGTGTCCAATTACACAACAATACCTCTTTGTAAAGCCTAACACTACCAGTCTTGTATAAAGTATTTACCTTTGGATTTCTCTTTATCCTGAAGGTCATTCTCGTTCTGTTTTTATCGCCAACAAGCTACGTGTCTCAGATGACCTTATACAGATTGATTTCCATTATGAAGAGGTATCAGACATTCCTGATATTGGCCAGATTAATTGGTCCCCAGACACGCATGTTCGATAGAGAGAAATCATTTGCTTCAGTCGCGTGATTTACCGTATAAATATCGATGTGCTGAATAAAAGTCAAGCATGAATCTCAAAGTTTTATGAATGAACTAAACGTTGAAAGCTAATTTAAGCGATGGAAAGCATGAGTCGCCAATTCCGTCGTAAATACTTCGAAAGACATTTAAACATTCGAGAAAAATCTATGAATTATATACAATAAAAACAGGGTACATTTAAATAACGTATTACCATTGTGTGTTGTGGTTTTACTTGTTTAGGAATGGCTAATAGTTAAATTAGCTCGATTAGTTGACGATAGGAGCTGGGATCGTGTGAACCTATACAGGTCTCCTATAGAAATCAAAACGAGTCTAGTCGATTTATGTTTCTAGCTGGTTGAGACAGTTAGTCCAAAAGCCCCGTCTACACGATCATACATTTGTTTAAAACATTTGTTTAAAATATAGTGGCACACGGCAAGCTTTTGGCCCTCAAGTCAGGACTTTTCTCAAGCTACCATGAAACGAATTGTATGAACTCGGTCAATAAGAATATGTTATGGTTCCCATACTTCACAAGTGTCTTAATGTCTTAATTTAATTAAATGTAATAAAAGCGTGCTACCTTTTATCAGTAGACTTGAACTCCCAGCTCAATAGACTAGTAAGAGGCTATGGAGAACCACAGCCAAAATTGCACTTGTAAACTAATTGGTGCTAAACTACCTTTTATTAATTGGGTGCAGTGAAAAGGCTAGTAAACCAACATGTCAACGTTAGGGTACTACTAAAAGGAGCTCAATGGATTTTTGACGGGCGAGTGGAAATGAATTTCGAGCCGAGAAGTAATGATATTCGGGCTGGATAGAAAAGAATTTCAAACAAGGTATAAAACAATTTTGGAGAGGCAGGTGGAAATTGATTTCGGGCGGGTAGAAATTTAAAAAAAATAATATTACAAAAAAGAAACTTTGGTCTCTTATGAGCCGCTGTTATCCATATAGTTTTTTTTTTGTCAATGTATATGCATGCACATGTTGCTGTCGTACAAAATAATTAATTTCGCCACCCTATTCACAACTGTCCACACTTTCTCCATGCCAGTCGCCCTTTTGAAAGCCAAGTCACATGGGGAGGCAGTCACATGAGGTGTATGCAGTTGCTGATTGGCTAAAGATTGATTACTCATTTAAATATTGCCAACATTTGTTGGGAAGATGAAACATGCAGCTAAAAATTTGAACACCGTCATACATGTTTGACCATGTTCAAAGTTGTTGTAAAAGCCGTCCAGACGATCATACATTTGTTCACGAACACGGTCAAACAAATGTATGATGATGTTTTGAACAAATGTATGATCGTGTAGACGGGGCTTTAGTAACCAGCATGACTAACTACCTTCTAACATCAGAATGTTGTGTGAACAATTCCACAACAAAAATGTCTGGGACAAAAATAACAATGATTTTACAGGAATAGTACAAATGGATTCAGCACAGAGTCGATTACTATGAATAGCAATACATCGTTCCTGCTTGCAATAAACGTTATTTTAGTGAATAATAACTCGACTAACATATCAAGAAGACAGTAATAAAAAGAGTTTCTATTTCGCCATGTTATAAGCCGATTGATGAAAAACAAGATTTTATACCACAAGGGGGGCAACTCTAGTGAACATATGCGCAGAAAAACGAAACGAAAACTTGATCTGTTGGCTACATTGCGTTTTAACGTAATTACGCACCAAAATTAAAATAATATGCTAGTCGGCTCATAAAACCCCATCTACTTCCGGATAACATAATTATTGCGGAAGCACAATCGGAATGAGGCACCACTATACTCCTGGTCATAAAAAAATAAAACAAAAATATCTATTTTAGGAACAAAGGCCTTTATAACTGTTTTAATGCTGTAAATCAAAGTATGTTCCGGTAGTAAGGTTCGTTCTTCTGGCAGTACATGTACAATACGCCCCTTTCATTTTTGAAACAATATTACTAAAACTACTTTATCTTTAACCGAAAAGGCCTTTATGACGGTTTGATATATTTCCTAGTAGAAGGTTGCCCGGAATATTTCATATAATGCTCTAAAGAGCTAACAAATTGTTATCGGTACCCATGTAATTGACCTCTGATATATCTCTCTTAAGCCTGAACTTCCCCATCGATAACCTACATTGAGAGCTATCATTGATTAAAGTGTAATAAATTACACCCCGATGTCGTTGTATATAGATTACAAGTTGTGACACAAATCCAGGTAATGTTATTTGATTGAGGATTACTGGGAGTTTTTTTCCGAAAAATAATCCAAGACAAATTAAATAGCTATTTTACTAACAATAAATTGGTTTGTTTGCCTGATTGGGGTTAAACGTAGCAGTGGAGGGTATTTTACTGCATTAGGAGTGCGGAGTGTCCACTTCACAATTTACATGTCTTACCTAACTGCGGTGGAAACCCTAGAGGAAACTTGGTACCCCCTCCCCCCACCCCCCATCCCCCGCGATTGCCGAAGCCAAATCGTGTGACTTACTCATATACCTGGAGTGGACAAATGGGCTCGAACCTGTAAGCAGTACATCGAATTAGGATCAGTAGATACCCACTCTTACTACTGAACCACGGTCATGGGCCCTGTGGACGATTGGAGAAAGATTTCTGTTGCACTGGTGCTCCGAAATCTAATGTGCAACCCGAAGTTCTTTTGTTTGTGCCTCTGTTTTGTGATTGTCCTGTCTTGTCATTATTTGTTGACAGTGATTTTGGAATCGCTTAGTATTTTTTGTATAACTGAAATACAGCTGAATGTGGCGTAAAATACAATTCAATAAATTTTGCACTATGAAGAGATGAACGTATTTAATTACCGTGAATATGTGACCGCTTAAGGAGGAAGTGTTATTTTCTTGTTCTACCCCTTTCTCCTCCCTTTAATTTAATGTCAATATAAGACAATGTTCTGAAAATAGTAACTGGCTGACGGGAACATGAGTGACTCGACTATTATTCAACAGTAGTTAACAAACTCAGTCTGTTTTGTTTTGCTCATAATGTATTCCTTGTCAGACAGCAGGGGATTTGCGTTCTCTAAAGTGAAATTACATCGGAAAGAATCTAGATAAACCACCTGATATTTGAACAAGATGTCACTGTGAAAAGAAAAAATCCATGGAACAGATTAAGGTAAATGCCACCGAGAGCTCGAAATGTCAAGTTGTGCAAGACATTGAGGGCATTTGAAGAAACAAGAGAGGCATGTGGTTATACGTAACCCGATGTTAACAGAAGAATACAAAGAACTAATACAAGGCAATACAATTTGATAAATGCCTACAATTTTTTGCGAAGTCTAAAATAGCTAAGCGTACAAGCCGTATGAGCACCACCTATATTTTTAAGAAAAACTTAAAAAATTTGGCCAGCTAATTTCACATATTTTTCGCTAAAACTACTTATTTTTATGTAAACCTTACGCGTTTCGAATAACTTTTTGCCAAATCGAATTCCCCAAATCATGATGAGGCTGAGTAATGATTCTAGTGAAATCCAGATTCCAGATTGGTTGAAAAGTTATCGGGTAACGTTTAGATAAACATTCATATTTTTCAAGAAAAATAAGGGATATTCGCCGGAGGAAGTTTTTCGTCGTTAAAGAGATATGATTTGTCCATAGCCGTACACTGTATCCTTGGTTAAGTCTAAATGACTTGACTTTTGGAGTGGACGTGTTATGCTACAAGGATAATAAGGTATCTCTCAGAGTAGCCGTATTATAGATCCTGGACTTTTAGTCGATTTTCAGGAAACCTGTTGTATTGAGTCGATTATGTAGACAAATATAAATCTGTATTATGTATGTGTATTTATTTTTGGAAAGGTTGAATACTCAGGATTACAAACATGTGTATGTGTTGACAATCCAATTATTATTTCGAGAAATATTGCAAAATGAGTAAATGTACTCAGAAAAAAATAGACTGCATTTTTCATGGCTTATTTCTCGAATCACAATAATGGCAACACAAAATAAATTAATTGACCTAGTAAAGTAAACCTGAATACCAATAAAGCTGGTCAGCTGAAGTTTTGAAAGCCTAATATTTTGTAATTTATATAGGCCCAAAGCCCTTCTCGTTTAAGTCACGGTTCTCTTATCTGAGATTGACAAAAATGCAGATCATTTGAGGGTCTGGAAAAGGGAGGACAGGTGTTTTCTAGGTCTATGGTTTCAAAAACCCAACAAGTTTCTCCTTTAATAAGAGCCCACAATTTTCCCCGATTAAGAGATTGACGTAACGTTTCCTATGGAGGGCGTTGTGTGTTAGCTCCGTGAATAAAACACGGGCATTTGTGTCGGGTTATGACAACATAAATGGGTAATTGAGCAATTGACCAAGCAAATATTGACGTGTTTACCATCGCTGTTTACTATTTGATCAGGACATATTAGTTTAAACCGAGCCGTTGATGTTTAAAAAGGTGTCATATCATGTGGAAATACCACATAAAAGTATGTGGTAATTTTAAGATGATTTATATTACAATCTAATGGTGTGGGAAGCTGATTGAACTCGTCTCATGGTAACTTGCATATACATAATTTTCTCACAGACAATGGACTCCAATGAACAGGGCACAGTGTCCAAGTCCATGTTGTGGAATGAATTGGTTCTGAGTTATTGGCTATGTGCTAGCTAAATTACCTCGAGTTGATTATCAATGATCTTCATCTAAAGTAGATAATAGCCCCCCCCCCCCCTTCCCCCCACCCACCCACCCAATGGAAGTTCCCAGTTTAAGCTATCTATAACACTAATGTGTTTTTGTCTTTTAGACCATTAATAGTATAGTTTTCCTGATTTGGGACAAAAGGTTGGATTCATGGCTTTTTGTCAAAATCCTTGCTCAAGTATACACACATATAACGGATTGTTCTTGACCTATTTGGTATATCTTTTTTGCTGGTATATAATTATAACATACTCTCTATAGTGATTTTTTTATTGTACATTGATGGCTCTTGGTTGGTCGCAATAGTGCTTTAAAAGAATAGACAATTTCTGTGTGTGTGGAGTTCCATATAGAAAAATATACTGGATTTTGTCTTATTATGAAATTATTTACCTTAGCTTTGAAAAGTTTTGTAAAGCAGTTGACTGTCAACTCTGTATTAATTGTAACCAACCATCTGAAACCATTTCAGGTGTGACACCCCGAAACCCATATACATAACATACGTCTACGTCATTTGGCATAAGACCGCTATTAATTACTTCCGTTTTACAGTTCTTAGTAAAAATGGTGTGTAGTCTTGTTTTTTTTTATTCTGGCCCTGGGAATTGTTTTTTTGTGGAGTATTATGAAGTAATTGAGTGGAGGTTTCTGGTCAGGGTAAAATTATAGCCTAATTGGATCACATTTGGTGTATTTTTCACCATTTGATGGAGGGGTGATTGGGCTGTTGTTTACATTCCGAGTCAGCTTGACAACACCTCTAACCGTCCAGGCCCTGTAACTCAAATTTTTCGAAGGTCATCACATGTCAAAATTTAAATTGGAAACTCCAAAAGGAGGTGTTAACGTACGGTCCATTAATGAAAAGAAAGAATATACCTCTATTTTTATTTGTTGGCGACACTCTTTCGAAACAGGTTTGTAAAGAATTAAATGGGTTTCTTTAACTGAAGAGCGACCAACCACATGATACCAGGCTCTCCACTGTTATATCGGCTTATGCCGGGTTATTTTCAAATCGGATTTAGAAAACTATGTGAGCAAAGGGCAATGATAATAGTCATAACTCATTAGCTATATCATTAAATTAAATTGTAATGATTAATCGCGTATGTAATCACACTTTGACCATGTTAAAATACCTGATGTTAATTAAGGTAACCACTCCATCATGCAGCCCCATTGACAGAATCACTGGACCGTGCATAATTAAATATAAACAAAGACCGCGTAATACAAGGATGGTCATTGTGCTTGTAATATTTTGCATGTAGACAGTAATGTAGGAATTCCACGACTTCCGGGGTAGGCGAATACTCTTCTGTCACCATCGGTTTATGTCATTCCCAGCTTACCCCAAACCACCCGATGATTAATGGGCCTGAATTTACGAGTTATCTCTCTCCAGATCGTCTTTTGCTAGTTATGCTTATAAGCACCTAAATCTCATCCTCAAATAAAGTTTGCATTATTTATTAAACGGACTAATTGAATTTTTATGCCACGATATATTTTAGTTGCATGTATAATATTGCCATACGATTGGTCATCTTTGCTGCATCCCTTTTCCCAACAAGAAACAAAACATAAATTGATGACATATATAGATGTTGGGTACATGAATGAAGCTGCAAACCAAGCCTGTAATGGTGTACTTTTCTTATTATGATAATCAACTAAATATATATCTTGTTATTACCACATTTGAATATAAGTTATATATTGATTATTCTGTATACTGATGCCCCTTCCGTGTGATGACTTCTGAAAGAACAGGCCTCAGCCGTGGTTTAACAGTTAGCATGTACGCCTATTAATCCTTGTTTCCTTGATGTACCGTTCACGGGCTCGAGACCGTGTTATCGATCATCAGATATATGAGTGTCAAACGTTATGGCTCCGGTAGTAGCAGGGGTGTTTTTTGGGAGGTTTCATCTCGGTTTTCTACCGTATTTAAGTGATGAGCAAAGCGTAATGAAAAATTAGTCGTCATATAATTGAAATACCCTTGAGTAGGCCTATGACGTTAAAATCAAATCAAACCAACAAAACAAATCTGAACGTACAATCGGAACAGTGCTTTAATTGCTGACCCGATTTCGTCCATAACGATGATCAACAGAACCTATCTATAGACCATCAGGTAAGGTTATACAGGCTATCTGATTCACTCTGTTGGAAAACCTTTGTTTGGGTTATGGTTCCACTAAACCTACCATTAACCTACCAGCTCTAAAACCTACTCATAACCATCCAAACCCATAATAAGACTGACATTTCGGGACATCTGCTTTAGTCTGGTACCGGGTCGTGAAACTAGTACTTATTATAAAGTGTAAGAGTAATTAAAAATGACGTGTGTACTCGGGCAGGGTACCAGACTATGTGCTTTTTCCAAAGCTTGACATTTGATCCTCAAGGCGGGGAACGACGGCGCTTTGTTTTAAGATCCATGAAATAATAATCTATGTTTTATCTATTGAACACCCAGGTGATTTTTCAAGAAGAGTCTTTTTAAGCGAGATAAGATGCCCCACAGATTCAATAATTATTTGTGATTTAGAGCAGGTCTTATTTCAAAAGTGTTCAAACCGAAAAACGTTGTATATACAATATACAATTCAACGACATGCATATTCGCACTTAACATTAATCTAACCTTACATTCGACCTTATCCTAACACTGAACTGAAACTTAACCTAAGACTAAATCGAAACTTAACCTTTACCTAATAATAATTCGAAACTTAACATAACCTAACACTATACCAAAACTTAACGTAAGCTTAACACGTATCGAAACTTAACCTTAACCATGCATACACTAAATAGAAACTTAACCTTACACTATACCAACATTTAACGTTAGCGTAACACTTATCGTTCCACAACCATACACTTAATCGAAACTTAACTTAACACAACACTATGCCAAAACTTAACGTAAGCTTAACACTAATCGAAAATTAACCATAACCATACACTAAACTGAAACTTAACCTAACACTAAATCGAAACTTAACCTTAACCTAACACTTAATCGAAACTTAAGATACCTTACCATATACCAAAACTTAATGTAAGCTTAACACTTATCGAAACTTAACCTTAACCATGCATACACTAAATAGAAACTTCACTTTACACTATACCAAAATTTAACGATAGCTTAACACTTATCGTGCCATAACCATACACTAAATCGAAACTTAACTTAACATAAAACTATAACAAAACTTAAGCTAAACCTCACACTAAATCGAAACTTAACCTTAACCTAACAACGTACCAGAACTTTACCTTAACCTGACACTTAGTCTAGTCTTAACCAAATACTAAATCGAAACTTACTTAAACCTACCACTACTACCACTAAGCCAAAACATAACCTATCCTAACACTAAATCGAGACCCAACCCAAAACTAGGAATACTATGTTACAGTGAAGTGCTTTGGTAACTCTGTTGATATATGTGATTTAGAATCCAAATCTTCAATCATATTACATGAACCAAGAACATCTTTGTCGCGATTGTCATTAACATTTTAATAAAATCGTGTTATAAAATTATTTGCAGTTGATAATTTATTAAAGTTAATTATCAACTCCTTACGTGTATATTCTTCGTGACAGATAAGTTCCATTGTTCGTGTTCTTCGTGACTTGCAGGTGTTCTCTAGGACACGGTATGCTGCATACATTAAGATGTATCAGGCTTAAAATGTAAATAAAAATAATTAAAACATTGAATTTGTTCCACGATGCTATTACTTTATCGATATGATCAGGGATCATTTGGTAACATTGATTGTGTTTTCAAACAGTTGACAATAAATTAGTTCTGAAAAAGACATTAACCATTTTTATGTGAGTTTAAATACTGTCGTTTTGTTATCTTCAGCAATTCCTTTGTCAGACAAAGGACATGATATGCCTACATTCATTGCGCAAAAAAAAAAAAAAAATGACATTTTTTCAAAGTATCACCTCTCTGTTCTCTATCATAACAAGACAACTCTGCCCGGTATTCTCTTATGGGGGATTCCCCTGCCTTTTAAATGCTCAAAAGGACACAAAATGGCGTCTCAGAGTGTCCGTTGTTTGAATCATCATTTACTGTGGCAAGCAATTGTCACGGGGCAACACTACCCAATTCTACAAAACTTTCTGCGACATTATTAAATTAACATAACATTAATATTTCGGATACCTGTCTTAATTTGGTGATTGGTTTAATGAAGTTTGGTACACTGCTCAATGTTTGTGTCATTCATGTAGCAGTTGTGTGTACTGCTACATACAGCAAACTAAGTACATAATTAAATGCGATGTATTTTACTTGGTCGGAAAACGAACTTTCAGTTCTTATTGAAAACAGAAACATACTGAACCTACCCAGGGTACAGTTTATATAGTGTAGCAGGGATATACCGAGGTTTGATACTTGGTGACAGGTAGACAATCGTGCAAACCCGCCCAAATAAAACAAATTATTGTCCTGAATCCTGTAACAGATGGTTACAAAGTGGGTTTACAAAGGGCCTTTACAATATAAATACGAATATGATAATAATTGTTTTTGGTACCTCTTTGATGTACAGTAGTTATTAAGCAAGCAAGCATAGTATAATCCAAACTATGTTCCAGTACAAATAAATGGTTTGTTGTTGATTTTATAATTGATCTTTAATGTTCTGCCGATTGATGGCTTTGGTTATATGATATAATATGTAGTTAATATATTATTGATATGGACAGGTAGTGAAATAGTGTAGAAAGTTGGACACTGAAATGATTGAATGTTTGAAGGAAGGTGGACAAAAAAAGATTGAATGTTTGTAGGAAGGTGTACAAG
>JAVFBW010157255.1:0-11875 GCA_034783835.1 Mopalia ciliata
GCTTTCAATAGAACAGCGGGATAGTCTAGCACAGTCACATGTCCTGACCAGCGAGATGTTACTCCTTCTTACTTTACATCCATGCTCAAATGAACTGCAGAAATAGCACATTCCCCTATTACAGATTATTGTCAATTTACGCCTTGAAATGATGACAAAAAATACACTGCAGTGTTGATATTTTACATTTATACATTTAAGACAAAGCACCAAAATAACTTTTATGCATCCCCAAATTTGCAAAAAAAAAACCACTTTCAATTTGTTGTCGCTATCTTGCCAATTGTAAAGTCCTTCATTATTTGTAGACATGGTTTCGTATTTTCTGGTTGCCTTGCTAAAACATACCCGTTTTGTACAAATGACACATTTGTGTCAAACCACACTTTTTGCATTAGATGTTTTTGTTAGGATGTTAGGGATATCATCCGATATCAATCATCATGAATAGTCGTTCTCCCGAGATCCTACTGAAGGATGTTATTGATACTGCAAATAGAAGTGCGCTGTTTAAAAGGCATGCTTTTAGCTTTCCAAAACGACTGTGTTCAACCCTGTTTTGTTGATACGAATGTGTGATAAGCAGACAACTAGCGGTACTCTGCATGAAGTATCACATAACTTTGCTGCTGTCCAAGATATGCAGTATGGAGAATCTCATTTGAGTGTAACAAGTACTTTTTGCTTTACAGTGAAGGTATCATGTAGATTCCAATTACTGTCTCAATCTGGTGCTTCAAAAACTGTTCATAAACTTAACTTGTGTTGTTGGACGTCCTTAAGCACTTGAAGAAAGAGAAATGACGAAATACAGTGTACTCCAGTAGAGAGAAACTAAAGCGAGTGCAGAATAACGCGCTCACGTGATTGGTTTCAGAACAGTGATTCCCATATAAGAAAGTTATTTGCAGTGACACGGGATGAACCAAGTGAAACCTCACTCACAGCTGTTACTAAATTAGCTTTGCAAATATTCATGACGTTGTTAATATTCACTAGGTTATGACCCCATGGGATCTTTATTTTACCTCCCATCTGTTGGAAACTTCCAACCATTTTGAGCTTTTAGCATCATTTTTGGGTATTTTGAAATTATTATTTTAAAGCTGTAACAGCAGATATAGGGCCAAAATCAATTTTGTAACAATTATAGGAGTGTTTATTTATAGTAAAAAGCATACCAATGTGTTCGTTCTAATTATTTCCCTTGATTATATTTTATTTTTACAGGGACATAACTACACCCGTTTTCTGTTTTTAATCGCTGTACATATTTTTCAGAAGGGGAAACCCGTTTATTTCTCCGGTTTGTAGACTAATAAATTTGAAAACATACGATATGTATCATCTGATGTTTATTGGAAACCTTTTTCACATTTTTCCCATCTTCCTACTACTACTGTTAATTCTTCCCGACGAAAAGAATATACCTAGCTAGAATATTTTAATGAGTAATAAACCCCAATCCCTTCTGAAACCATAGTTATTTTTTATATATATATATATCAATTCCGTTCGGAAGCGAAGCGAATGTATTGTTTCGAAGGGTACTTTAAACCCTATGTACATGTACAAAGGCCATCTAAATCGCTAATAGATAACGTCAATCTTGTATCGATAAAACACATCAAAGACAGCATTAAAATCTCGGATCGGAGAAATAAATATTGGACAGTATAAAAATCTTGTAGAGCCTTGAAACAAATATGATGTAACTCTTGGACTAAATATGACCTCTGGCCGAAGGCGGCTTGTTTGATGAGTAGCAATGCTGTCTTTACTTAGCTCTGGAGAAAAATTAACTTTCCAACATTATGGAAACCCTTCACATCTTGGCTGTGCTAGTGTCAATTATTGTTGGAATACCCCGCCGAAATATAAGTGGAATACCCTTAAGCCGTAAAACACCAATCAATAATAGGTTTCGTGAACAGAATTAATAGTTCTTGAACAATGTATTTATGTATGTATTGATTTTTTTTTCTTTCAGCAACATTTGTACTACTTTGAGTAAAGGTTAAAGGCCTAAATATTTTTTCATTTTTTATCCGTCGCAAAAGCACCAAAATACCTAAATAAATATCACAACCACTTGCCCAGAAATATTGTAAAAAAGTAACATCCAGAACATTGGGAACAGGAAGCCGAGCATTGGGAACATTGGGAACAGGAAGCCGATCTGTTTGTGGTGTCTGTATTACGTCCTGCATTTGTCCCTATGTATTTGTACCGTCCTGTCTTTGTTTGTTGCTAGTGGTGTGGAAGGTGGTTTCGTCCAGCCATTTGGCTGGCACGTCGTCAAATAAGTGAAATATCCTTGAGTGCGACGTTAAACCGCAATGAAACAAACAATCAATTAAAACACCCAGTTGTATTTTAATTAAGATATCAATTAATTAACATTTTCTCGCCAAGAGTTGTTACGTACACATATGGGGTTTATACAAGGACTTCACACCCCAACCCCCATACGCATACGTCATCAATCTGACCAATCCAGTGCGTTATAATTTTCGCCATTTAAAATCACAAAATTAGATATAAAAAACAAAAACATTTCATTTCATGGAAACATGTTTTAACACCGGTTTTAACTGATGAAAATATTTTTTAAATGCTTGTGGGCATTTAAAAGGACGCTACACTATAAAAAAAAAACGAATGACAGCCCACTGGATTGCAATAAATCGGGCTTTTAATTAATGTCTTCAAACCTTATGAATTTCGGAAAACAATTTGTCCCCAATTATTTATTAACATAAACAAATTCACCACACGCCACACCACACCGACGTCTTCGTTATGGCCACAGTTATTAGTTCGCACAGGTTGTGTATAATTGCCGTTGAAAATATTAGTCTCGTTCCCCACACGTGAGACTTCGTCCAACCAGATTTGGCCGGATCCCTGACCAAAATGACCCATTTTTCAAGTAAAGGGGCCCCCTCTTTGAGAAATTAAAAACGTATGTATTAAGTTTCATGACAAATAACCAGTCTGTTTATTTACAACGGTTATGATAAAAGGTACTGTTTTGCATATAAATATAAACGTTATACAGTATACATGTTATGCGTGTTGGAAGAGGTACGCCTTGGGCCCAATTCTTTACAAATATTTAGGTTGCGTGGACTACTAGCGAACAGGATCAAAAAAGCCATTACAATGAAGTAAACAAAGCTGACTGTGGTTGTCAATCATTGTATATCGCAATTTATGATTGTCAATTATTATCCATAACAATGTGGTATTGTTTTAGGAGTTACGAGGTGAATTTCTGTACAGTTTTATGTCCGGAGAAGTAACTTTTTATTGAAATAATAACGACAAATAACTTGTTCATTTTGACAATCAAGCTTTTGGAAAATTCTTATTCCATTTTCAAGATATGTGCAGGTAGAGTACAACATTCAGGTATATATACAGTTGGAGAACAATAGAGGTTGTGTAGACAGCGTGATTGCCAAAATGTACAAGTTATTTGTCATTATTATTTCAATAATTTGTTTAGCAAAGCCGCTTCATAAAAGTATTTATCGAAGTAACTTTTTATAAGTGAAAATTATGTTAATTATCTCAGTACTGTGCTGTGACGTGAGCTTGCCAATATTTATGATGCTTGTGATTGAGTTGTCAATATGGTATGGTATTTCTCTTCTATTTTACTTTTAGAAACATCGTTAGGGATCAGTTTGTTTTGAATATTGATCTTTGGAGCCATATTATGTGTTGTTGTTTGGTGCCTCTGTAGGGCAAAGAGAAAGAATTGGTAGACCTTATCACATTAGATAACCAATAGTAGGTTTGTTTGTCCTTTAGCTAAAATAATCAAAATTAATTCATTAGAAAGAGTTTATCTGAACCTTAAAAACTTCAGAAGTATATTTAGAAGAAAGCGAACCACTTTGTGTGGGTATAGTTTGGATTTTGTAGAGGATAGTTCGGATTTTTATGAAACGGTTCTAAAATGGGCATACACTGAAATAGAAGGTCATGGAGACATACACACTTTATAACTACCGTTTTAATTTACTTTAACTTTGAACTACAACAACAACTCTACAAAATAAGACAGTAGTTTATATGAACTCAATCTTTGTAATTTAATTGCCTTCCTTTTATATTAAATAACAATAACATTGGGTCAGCTTGTCTTTGTATTGTTTTATTTCGGTCGTCCCATGTTAAAGTTGATAAACGATTTTTACAGTATATTGATTTGAAATAGCACCTTTAAATGGTAGCAGAGGGTGGTTTATAAATATGTAAAACTGAAATACTGGAATAAGAGGTATATTGCTTATTGATGATCATGTATTTTCAGAGAGGTGGATAAAAAGTTGTGAAAACATATGTGACAATCTCTATAACATGGTTGTAATACATACATCGGAAATTGAATTGTCTTTGGATATGTCCATGACCTAACAAGAAACCTAAAGAAAGTCACTTCTACTGAATCGTGCTATTCGGAAAACTTAATATCCGATTTAGAAGAAATATTACTTTGGGAGGAAGGAGTATGACTTACGATCTTGTAGAGGATCGTTGGCAATTTTCTAGACAAGGGTTATAAAGATGCATACACAACAATGGGAAGATATGGCGACACTCTTGTAATATATCCAATTTTAGTTTTACTGGGATAAAATTGTTCAATAAGTACGGCGTTAGTTATGCTCTGAATGGTGTAACTTACAGATAGATAAGACAGGGAGAAGTGCTGAATGATCCCGTTTTTAATTGCTATATTATTGTATATTTTTAACCCATCATGAATCATGTGTAGATTTATCCTGAAAGCATTGTGTGCACTGCTAATTTATCACAGAAGCATAAACGATGGTTATTCTGTGGATTTTTATCATAAAAGCATGTTCGAGAGTTGAACAGGTGGATATTTTAGTGCTCATTACTGTCATAATGTTGATGGCTTTCACAATGGTGGCGTCAATACATTCTCCGGTTGATATATATGAACGTGTCAAATGATTATATACAGTAAACGCCAGAGAGTTTATTATTACCTCCGAAATCCTGCCATATGACAAATCACACTGGCTTCCTCAAACCCAAAACTGTCGTCACAAATCGTACCCCATTGGCCATCGTGAAATATTTCAACCCTTCCTTCGTTGTTAGAAACACCGTTTACAAGTCGGACATAAGGCACTGTAAATGGATATTGATTTATTATCTATCTTTAAAATAACATCGAAAAGTTGTTGGAAATGAATAGCAGACCATGTTCCACAATGTGGTCTTTTTTGTCATATACTGATGTGTAGTTCTAGTGATGAATGAAATATCGGACTACACAATAGAGAAATTAGAATAGGATGATTACCTCTCTTTTAGACTAAAGTGATAATAAATATTTAAGGGCGCTTTAATAAAGATGGTTAGAAATAACCATAAGAAAACATTTTACATGACCTGATCTCATAGTAGGTTTTGAAATGTAAATTAAAAACAGAGATTTAGGAGAGATGTTTGTTTCTCGAGAAAGTGTGGATCCTAGGAGTACTTTAGTTGACTTTTTACAATATCCGGCAGTTAAAGTTTCAAGTTTTCGTGTAATAGCACCTTCATACACCCCTCGAGATACCTGTTCTGGTACAGGAAGATGCTGTGTGTTATGAAGATAAATATACTCACAACACACCACGCCGGCATCTTCATAATGATGACAGTCATGAGCTCCAATAGGTTGTCTATGATGACAGCTTAAAATGTCTTCCTCGTTCCCATTACATGCAATATCGTCCAGCCAGATTGGACCAGTTCCCTGCCCAAAATGAGCCACATTCAACGCAACGGCACCAGCTCTAGAACACAAAAGATACCTTTCCTGTGTAATCAGAGACTACACTTCAGAGGGAATTTCACTTATATGATGTTGGTGCAAATTACCTATACCTGCTCATATTAGATATTTGCTGTTGAAAAGTTGTTGTTGCTCCAAAGTTAATCAATATGCTCTAAACATACTGCAACTAGTCAAATGGAACTAAATACAGATGGAGTTGTTAACCGAAGCCTTCATTGTTACATAATATTTATTCTATGTGGTGATTTAGCCATACAACATGAATTAGAGACTATAGCCTATGTATATTTTTAATGCTTGCTAAGAACTGTTATAGAGTACATATAGCACCCTGTATGATAAAGTGTTGATAATCTCAGTTGACGTTCAAATAGATTAATGTACTCATTCCATATGAAGACACTCTGAATGTAAAACTAAATAGAATTACCTTTGATATCCTAGCATATGACAAATCACACCGGCGTCCGAAGCCCCGAAACCGTCGTCACAAATCGTTCCCCATTGTCCATCATATAATAGTTCGATGCGTCCTTCATTGTGCGCTCTACCATTTACAAGTCGAACTTCATGGTAAGTAGCTGAAACACCGTTTATAAAATTAACTCAATACGCCGTGGTTCTGTACAACAGTATGTCTGGACTGAATGAGAGCCAAAGAAAAGAACTATTCCGAACAAAATATTAATTTGTGTCATTGTATTGTCTTTGCAGTTTCAGGAAGTTTTTCAGATTTGTTGGGAAGAACATTATTCACGATTCAGTCCAAGCACTCCCTATACTCTCTTTGCTAAGAACAATATTATTAAAGATTCGTTAAATAAGTTACTATTTTGTGAAATGTAAAACGATTGAATTTCTCTCGAATAGAGTTAAATATTTCCTGAGATATCAACGGTTTTAATAAAGATGGTTAGAAATAACCATAAGAAAACATTTTACATGATCTAATCTCATAGTAGCTTTTGAAATGTAAATTAAAAACAGAGATTTCGGAGAGATGCTTGTTTCTCAAAAAGTGTGGATCCTTGGAGTACTTTGGTTGATTTTCACAATATCGGGCAGTTAAAGTTACAATCTTTCGTGTAATAGCACTGCTTTCATACACCCCTCGAGATACCTGTACCGGTACGGGAAGATGCGAAGGACGTTCCCTATGGACTTTGGGTCCAGGCAATGAATTGGCCGTTGTTGTGTGTTATGAAGATAAATATACTCACAACACACCACGCCGGCATCTTCAGAATGCTGACAGTTATGAGCTCCAATAGGTTGTCTATGAGAACAGCTTAAAATGTCCTCCTCGTTCCCATCACATGTAATATCGTCCAGCCAGATTGGACCAGTTCCCTGTCCAAAATGAGCCCCATTGGACGCAAAGGCGCCAGCTCTATTGAACACAAAATATACCTTTCCTGTGTAATCAGAGACTTCATTTCAGAGGGAATTTCACTTATATGATGGTGGTGCAAATTACCTATACCTGCTCACACAAACACTAAAATATTAGATATTTGCTGTTGAAAAGTTGTTGTTGCTCCAATTAATAGCCCCGTGAGGGAGCGGGTGGGCCATGGCCCTGCAGAATACTCCCTCGGCTACCTCTGTCGATCGTAAGAGGCGAGAAAATGGGTTGCTTTCTATTGCCCTGCTGTTCGCAGAGCTAAAGGGTAACAGGAAGCAGATTTGTTTGTGATGTTCTGTATTTGTGTCCGTCATCATATAAGTGAAATACCTTTGAGTATGACTTTAAACACCAATCAATCAAACAAACAAACAAAATCTTTTAATGTGCAATAAGTAAATATCAGGATAAATATTTAAAATTGATATTTGTATGATATTAGGAGGTGCTGATGTGAATGTGGTGGACATGGCAGATGGTAGTCTGTTAATGTATGCTGCTGGACAGAGTGAAGATGGTGGATTAGGTAGGTTGGCATTTGATATATAAAATAAGGATTGAGATGGCCAATAGTAAACACTGACTTCATTTGAGAAAATTATCATATACTATTTACCTTGTCAAACTAAGCAACTTTATATTGCGCAAGAAATCATTTCTGTCATCGACAAAAAAAACCCTACAATTTGTGCCGGGCATGTGAGTAAAGAAACAGTCAGTCATATTTTGAGCACTTGCATGTAGGCCTATATTATATTGTTCAGTAAAGTTTATATTGTGACTATTATTGTTTTTTTTTTTTACAAACACACAAAGCTGCATTCATGTAATTGAGAGTATATGAATTTCTTTTGCTCGTAATGGCAAACCTGCTATACTGAAATATTTAGTGTGCTTTTTATCTTAGTCTTACAAAAGATTGTAAATTTGCAAGGACCATCAACTAGGTAGAGAAAAGATAATTGATACAGTCACATTTGTTCCAACAGCAATTGATTGAGAAAAAGTTAATTACTCCCACTATAACTGCTCGATGTCAACTGCCCCAATAACAATTGCTCTCACATCAAGTTTTACATGTATCAAATAGTTCCACTTTTCCAGAATCTCAGAATAGTATAATTTTAATAACACTATTACACTAGACTTACAGAGTGGTTTTCTACACCAAAGCAATTTTCGCTGGAGAAATTGAAGGAGGAGTACATGTAAATGCGGCTGAAGCAATCATAGTAGAGCCCATATTACCAGAAAATGTGTCAAAGATTCCTGGAGAAAGTGACAGACAATAACTACTCTTTATAATTTGTTAGCTTCCTGTTGCCTTGTTGCTCTCCATGCTAACGTGAAACAGGAAGCCGATCTGTTTTCAGTGTTTCTTGTCTTTGTTTCTTGCCAGTGGTGTAGAGGGTGGTTTCCTTCACCCATTGGGCTGGGATACCGTCATGTGAGTGAAATAATCTTAAGTATGGTGTTAAACCCCAATCAAACAAACATACAAATATAATACTTTTTAGCTACTTAATCAGCAGCAGTGAAAGTTCAGCTAATTTTTTGTTTGCAGATTTGTTGGTTTTTCTCTTGGAGAATGGAGCCTGGGTGGACCAACAATGTTTTTGGGGAGAGACGGCTTTATTCAAAGCTATCGTATCCTCTCACATCGCTGCTATGAAGTTGCTCATTCAGTATGGCAGTAATATCAACATCCGTAATGCCAGAGCTTTGACTCCTCTACAGGTCGCAGTATCAAGAGGTTTGTCTGGGTGTTTCATCCTCTTTTAATTGTCATCTTAAAAAGAGGTGAAAACTACCATGCTATGGTAAAGTTGTGGACACCTGTTCAGTTTAAAAACAGCATTCAACCATGGTTCAGTTGTGGGTGTGTGCCTCCTCATGCTACTACCATGAACTGCCTTGGCCATAAACGACTGTGGCTGGTTTTTGAGAGAATTCTTCCCAATTGTGCACTGCATTTTTTGTAAGGCAAAGTATGAAGTGGCCTACATTTTTGGGTATAAAATATATTTAAAATTGTTCAGTCCTTTTAATTACATTAAACTGTAGGTTTATAAATGTAGCAGTATGCACCCCAACTCACCATTAATTCAAACCATATTATTGCCGTTAACTCAAGGTCATTTACATCAGTTTCTCTTTCTTTTGTTCAGGTTTTACTGAGGGAGTTGAACTGCTGGTCAAGTCAGGGGTCAATGTCCATCAAAAAGCAGCGTTTTCTAAAGAAACCATTTTGGAGTATGCATTAATGAAGGCTGCCAAACCTAATCTTTGTCGACTGCTCAGATCTTCAGGAGCTGTAATTAGACCAACATTTTATAGTCGCTTTTTTGAGAGAGAATTGAGAGAGTGTATGAACTCGTCTGGCCATTTGTCCCAGCAACGACCATTGTCTCAATATATCCATGGGCATCTGCATGGGAACTCCGGTAAGATGGTTCTCTCCAAATTTGTCACTCATTACAGACATCTGATTGCTGAGCTTTTGGAACCCCTCACTCTGCAGGATCAACTCAGGAATTTCATCCGTCGATCAGTCGACTTTCAAGACTCCAAAGTTGCCTCCCTTCCCGTCCCTCCATTATTAAAACATTTTCTACTTCATAAAGATACTAGCTTACAAGCTGCAACTAGTTATGGAGAGACAGGATTTCAACTTATGACTCAAGATTAGTTTTCTACTACCTCTCTTAAATAGGCTTTATGACAAAACATTAGCTTTACCTATATAAGATAAGAACTAGATACAATACACTGAAATTTTGAGCATTATTCAAAACAATTTAATTTACCCTGGGAAATGTGCAAACAAGTACTTGTTGAACACAATATAGGATCATGTCCAGATCTGGCCGAAAATGTTCAACTCCTGTATCAAGGAGGTATCCTTGGGGTTTTATACTTCTGTAAAACTCAATTGTTAAAGTTGAGTATTTTTAAAAAGTTGTGGCAAAGTGCAGGCAACCTTTCATGAGCATTTATTTTGTTTAAAACAGTTTGATTAGACTTACTTTTTGCGGACAAGATCAGAGATTTTACATTCAAAATTACAAGAATTTTCTATGATGTAAATGTTGTTATCCCGGAGTAAAACGTCATGTTGAAGTAGGTGTTAACCTGAATTAATTGTCCTAATTCTTTTACTAGCACTGGTAGTGGTAGATTGAACCATTTCTCAAGTGGTGATTATATATATATATATTTTTTTTTACAAAAATCGTTGTTGGATTGATTTGATGAGAAAGCATGTATAAGTAGTAATATTGTTGTGAGAGCAGTGCAAGGTAGTTAATGACACGTTGTTGGTTTCAGGGATACAGATAATTAATGTATTGTTATATTTCAGGATGAAATTTGTTACAATTTTGTTAATATTACAAAGTATAAAATGAGACAAGCTGTGAAATTTATTCATGCCAGAACTTAAATAACATTTTTTTTTCCATGTGTATATATCTTCTATATATTTATAAATGTGAAGAAAGAAAAATAATTATATAGATGGAAATATATTAATGCCAGTGATGTGTTTACTATTGAAAATATATAAATACTGTTTATAGCATCACATGTATAGTGATAATGGAGGAGTTGCTGTCTATGTTTCTCTGGATTTCTTGTGGAGAATCCATCCATAGCTGTCTAATTGTTGGTCTGTATTCATGGTTGGAAGTCACGATTAGCAGGTATCATTTTCATTTTTAATACTGCATTTGACCGGTGGACGGTCATATTTGTTTGAAGTATTTTTTCCTGTACAAATCAATATATGTATAATCTGTGAAATATTTAAAGTATTCATGATTTTATCACGCACAATAAGAATAATGGATTCAGTGTGTCACCTGAGTGTATAAAGTAGGTGTAATTATATACCTTTAACTGTTAATTAACACAGGATAATTAGTTTTCTTTTTGACTCGGTTTTCAATGGTATTATGGTGGTAACTCCTAATCAAGAGGACTTTTTTGTTTTGTATAGTATGTTTACCATAGTTATTGTCTAACTTCTAGATTTGTTATCTTTATTACACTAAATATCTCCTCACTCTGCATTAAATTATGAGGGTTTTTTCTCAAAAACAATAATTGTTTTCTATTTTATTTTTACTAATGCTAGTCTCCTCACAGTTAGTCTTTAGCTATTTATTTTTAAACACTGATAGGTAAGCCTACATCAAGGATATTATAATATTGACTATGTGGTCTTTTTTATTTTGTATGTACTGTATACTATTCTAATATAGACAATCTATTTGAGAGATGTATATGATATACAGGTTTATATGCAAGCCATGTCTGTTACCATTGTTCGTACATAGGCCAAATTATTGCCCTCTTCCATAGAAAAAAGGATGTTTTTAGAAATCTGTAAATATAGATCATATATTAGTTTAAATAAACCAGTAAAGAAACACATGCCTGGATTATTTTTGTCATTAGCCCACAGTCATTCTGACTGTGGGCTATTCTCATCACTCTCCGTGGTCCGTCCGTCTGTCCGTCCGTCCGTCTGTCCGTCCGTCCGTCCGTCCGTCCATCCATCCATCCGTCCGTCCGTCCGTCCGTCCCATAACAATTCTTGTTATCACTATATCTCAGCAACTGCTGCTCCAATCATATTA
>JAVFBW010157266.1:0-16479 GCA_034783835.1 Mopalia ciliata
AGCAAACTTGGAACTGGGTAGGGTATTTTTTTATCATTGAATGATTCTCATTCATTCATAAACTTATAATGAACATTTTTTGCTGGACAGTAAGAAAAGGAAAGCAGCATTATTGCACATTCTGTTGTCTGTTTGTGTTTATGTTATTATGGTTTCAATGAGGCCTATCTGTTGGTGTTTTTATCAAATTAGACATAATTTTCTATGTCATTACGCTCTATCAGCTCTATAGGTAGTAAAATAATACAAATTTGCAGCATTTGCTGAATAACAGGATTTTTTTTTTTTAACGAGGAAATCACTCCCCAGTCTATGCTTATGTTCAGTGTGAATATGGTTACACTGTCAGAGAAAATCCATGGTCATATAAGTGAAATACCCTTGAGTATAGTGTCAAAGCCCCCAATGAAACAGTCATGATTGTGGACATACATGTACAGGTATATTTTGCTGCTCAGAACACTTAAAACAAAATCAGACCACGCAATTTCTTCTATAATCCATATATTCTTTACTTATGAATAACTGAACTTTAGATACATGTCTCACATCAGATTTTTACTTGTCAAGTTTCATAATAGTATGTATATTGTTAAAATATTCAGTACTTCACAAAGAGATTGCCGTCTCTACAGAGCAGTAGTGAAATGATTCATAAGTCTTTTTGTTCATGTTTGTTTTGTTTGTTGTTTACCAGAGGCAAATTACCGACTCATACAATTACCCATCACACAGAAACTAATCATACAAAAAGTTTTGGCGGGATTATGATCTGTGAATATAGACTTCCCGTGTTTTGTTGTCACCCCTGGCAATGATCAATCCGTTTAAACCTGTGTCATGATTTTCGCTTGGTCGTTATTTTCCACTCCCAAATTTCTCATTATTTATAATTTTCAGAGCGTGTTAATAATCTAATTTGAAACAAAGATCGCAAGTGTGATAATCAGATGTTATGAGCATTGACACATTATGTTCCGTTAATGACGGCAGAGCCATTGATTTCATATATGTTTTTTTCTCGACTGAATTAAAACAAGAAATACAAACGATGGGAATTAAACGAGAGAATACAAACAAGTTTTCAAGTAAGATTGGGGCTGTGACCTACAAAAGAAACTTTAATGAAAAAAACGGTTACATATTCATATATTAAAAAAAACATTTATTAAAGAGCCTTTCTTATTTAGAACATTAATTATATCAAATTCAATGACTTATAGCCATTAACTTTTTACACCAGTTATTAAACAATTCTATGCTTATTATTTACAATTTGCTTAACAATATTTATCACAAAATATGGTTTAATGAGTGTATGAAGTTAATTTTGTATCACACAAGTCTTGGTATTTTATAATTTTTAGTTTTTCAATCTTTAATTATTCGTAAACATTAGCAAATAACAACCTTTCTGTGCAAAATATGAAAACAAAAAAAAATGATGTGAAAGTTTATGTGAGATTTATCAATACGATTACATCAACACAAAAAACAGCTTCATTTTTTATTTTTTATTTTTATATTATGCCGATTTTTTTTTTTAATACATTTGAAATGAGAATAATTTTGTAAAGGATGTTAGCCGTATTCTATACTCAGAGAATAAATTTTTGGAGGTGTCTGATCTCTACCAGATTTTTCTATTCTTTCAATGGCTTCAACCTTATATGAGTGATGGATCACTGAAGAAGCTGGATTCTGGGGGAAAGTGTGACTGGTCAAAGAGCCACATGTTGTGGGCATCGCCACTCTCTAGTTCCTTGGCTCTGGAGGAATATTATTTTCTAGTGGAGAAAAACGCTTCACATTTTAACACTTTTGCTGCTAGTCTGTGCAATATGCATATATGTATTCCTTGTTGGACTTATTGGTGTGAGAAACTTTGAGGTTAAAATCACTAGCTTGGGGATTCCCCATCTATTTTTAGGTACCTGTTTTATAAAAGTTTACATCAGTCACCAATCAATGTACATTAGCACATAATGGAAGTTTGTTGTGGCTGTTTGCTAATGAAAGCGGACATAGTAGTGATCACTTCTAGATTATAACCATTCAACCCTAGGTTAGAGTGAAATACCCTGTTTTGAGGAGAAATTTAGAAAATGATGTACATGTATAAACCTAACATAGGTTTTGGACAGAAATTTGTCTTCTTACATTTTGTGTTCGTTTAAAAATCGGCGTTTAATCCACTATTTAGTCATACATGTAAAATACTGTTTAATGTCGTGTTAAAACATTTGTCAGTCCGTCGGTCAGTCGGACAGAATAAATAATAAATATTGGTAGTCATACATGTAAAATACTGTTTAACATGGTTGTAAAACATAGCTCAGTCAGTCAGTCAGTCGGACAGAATAAATAATAAATATTGGTAGTAATTCATGTAAAATACTGTTTAACATGGTGGCTAAACATTGGTTAGTCCGGCAGTCAGCCCCACTGAATTATTACTGATCACCATGCCTAATAACCAGACATTTATTTGCTTTAACCAATCAATCAATGAGTCCATGTGAATGTTTCATATATTTGGGTATTCTGTGGTACCACTTGTGCACAGTTGTGTCACAATGAGTCAAGTGTCACTGAAGCTTAACCTTTAACAGATGCCCATTGTTTTGTAATTTGTTGTATGTCAAACAATATCAACTCTATGAGGCATACACCATCTATGAGCATTTAGCACAGAAATGTACCCTAACTTCCCTAATTAGATGAAATGAAATGCATTGTGTTGTTTTCACAGAGCTAATAATGGGGTTACCAAGATTTGGCAGCAGTTTTGATGCCTTGTCCGTGTAGTAAATTTTATTTATTACCTGAAAATCAGCATGTTAATATTTTTCCCCTTTTTTTTATTTTTTTATTTTTTTTTAAATAAATTGTTTTCCAACTACCTGGTATGTTATAACATTATATTTGACTTGACATGGTTTGAAATATGGGCAAATGTTTTGATCGATTATTTTAAAATCAAGCTGTGGGTTTTCTATTCCTGAGTAGTATTTTTTCCCTTAAGATGGGAGTGTATTGTTAATTGACTGAAAAGAAATAGTCAGTATTATACAGTATTATAAATTAAATTTTCTACTTTAAAATCTATGTGTTCATTTTTTCAATATTTTTTTTTAAATTTTTAAATTGGAACTTATATTTGACCTGTATTATTTTCCCTTAAGATGGGAATGAATGGTTTATTTATATTTAATACATGTAAATATAAGAAACAAAATATTACACTCTTGTTACTTACTTATAATATTATTGAGTCGATGAAGTAGGCAATAGATAACAATTATTCAACAGTATTATCTTTAATCAACTATCCAATACAACAGTTACTCAAGAAAACCATCAGGGAATAAAATATTAATTAATTTATGAATAAATCAATAAATCAATCCATCATTTTGGTGGAGTGTATGTACTGCGGGCATGTTGATGCCTGACTCCAAGGTTAGTCAGTTCTATTCCCATAGGGGCCTAAATCAGAGAAAGTGCTATCCCAAAAGAATAAAAATATTGATAAATCAGCTGATCATTGACCAAGTCAATTAATTGATCAGCTGTGTTAATATCAACCAATGAGTTACACAGTGTTACACATAGTGTATAGTTTTTTCCCTTATATACGTTTATACACTTTATTAATTTCCCTGACAGACATGTATTGTCAAATTATATGTTATTATTATATACAAGGTTTACTGCAACTTCATTCAATCAATGAATCAATGTATATCCATTAATTCATCCGATGTCTTATAAATCAGCCTATAAATTACACACCCAACTTATTTATCAATTAAGATTAAAATCAATTAATCAATAAAATGATTAATCAACATGTGGGTAATTTTTTTCATCCCTATCAGAAATGCTTAATACATGCATCAATAATAAAAACAGAAATCAATCATGAATTTTTTTCTCACCAGAGGGCCTCAGCAGCTGAGCGTGAAGTTGAACACTTAAAGCGTCAACTGGCATCTGCGACACAAAACCTGAATCAAGCAGAAGAGATGCAAAACGCTCCGGATATGGAACAAGCCATACATATTCTCAAGCGCTCCAGCCTGGAAGTGGAACTTGCAGCAAAAGAAAAGGAGGTAAAAAAACAAAACAGTTTTTCTGTAGCGCAGTTTGGCTGGCAATGCATTTCATCTGAGCTCTTAAAGGATCTGTATGTACCATTAAATTCTTATCAAGGCTTGTGTAAAAATCTTAACTTGTGAAAATATTGGCACAATTTTTAAATATCAATAGATACATTTAGCTTATTAACATATTTAAATTTTATTAACACTTTTGACCATCTGTAATTTATTCTCTGTTTACTTAAAACTTCTGTTGATGCAGATTTAAACATAAATTAATTGAAATATAATTAAAATAGAACTTGAACAATAATTTTCTTATCACAGTGTAGGGCCTAGCTGACATAGCACTCACCGTCTGGGCTGGTGTCAATTGCTGCTGAAATACACTGCTGTCCTATAACTCAAAATCCACTTGAATCAATAAGCCAATCAATCATTGAATGTATTATGTTGTATTCTCCACAGATTTCTCAGTTAGTTGAAGATGTTCAGAGACTACAGGCTTCAATGAACAAGCAGAGGGAGACCAGTCAACAGCAGGTACTTTATTCAAGTTTATAATCTAATAAGAAATTGTAGTGAAACGTTAATGTAAAATCTTTTCATTCTGTGAAGAAGGGAAAGCAAAGTTAACATTGGTATAATGTTGTGCCTTATCACATGATGTAAGGTTGGAGTCAGCCTCCTGTTCCCATGGTGATGTGAATTGTTGTGGCGACATGAACTGTTGTGGTGATGTGCACTGTTGTCATGGTGATGGGAACTGTTATTGTGGTAATGTGAGATGTTTCCATGGAGCTGGGAGCTGTTGCCATGGTGATGTGAAATATTGTGGCGATTTGAACTGTTGTCATGGTGATGGGAGCTGTTGCCATGGTGCCCCTTGTCTCTGAGTAAAAACTCGGAGAGTAAAAAATGTTTTGTATAATTTGTCTGATTTCATCGTTTAAGAATTTTATTTAAATTTTTTTTCCTATTGGAATGGTTGGGTGGAGCTTCCTTCTGGTTGTCATGGTTTGTTTTCAATGTTATTGTTAGTCAGGTTTTTTCCAGCCATTAATATGAATAAAATAACTGTAGGTATGTATTAAATGCCTAATCAAAGAAACAAAAGCTAATAAGTGATTCTTGTTTTTACCAGATTGCTCTTTTGGAGGAGGAAGTGGTGGCCAAATCAAAAGCCTTCCAGACTTTAGAGGATAAAATGAGGAGCCAGGAGGATTATGAGGAACTCAAACGAGAACTTGAGTATGTTTACAATCAAAATAAGTTTGTTTTAAAGCCAATGCTCATATCATAATATTCTTAAATAGAAATATACTTATATCCTTATATACGTTATGTGTGAAATGTCCTTAAGTAAGTGGATAAATAAACCCCAGTCAAACAATACTAATATGGAAATGGAAGACTCTGACCTGATCAAGATTTACGATTGTTCTTTAGTAAACTGCTATCCAGGTGAACTTTTTAAAATGTCTGACATGAAGGTCCATTGATCAGTTTTGTTTTTATAACTTACGAGTTGAAGTCTTCTGAACTTCTTGAACAAACAGTTAACATGACAGCAGCCCGACTGTCGCATCAAGTATGAACTTTATTACATAAAAATTAGTGTTTTACATTAGAGCTAAATGGGAACAGGAAGCCGATCTGTTTGTGGTGTCTGTATTGTGTCCTCCTGTTGTCGACCTGTATTTGCCCCGTCCTGTCTTTGTTTGTTGCCAGTGGTGTCGAAGGTGGTTTCCTTCACCCATTGGGCTGACAAGTCATCATATAAGTGAAATACCGTTGAGTATGTTGTTAAACCCCAATCAAACAAATAAACATTAATTTGATACAGTCGCGTCAGGTGTGAATTGGCTTTAATGCTACATAAAACACCAATCAAACTTACTAATCGAGATAAGTAATAATCTCCTAAAGCAAAAATAGATATCATTTAATCATATTTTGTTGGTTATAAAATGAAAAGTTATATACATTTATTAACACTGTTTTGTTAAACAAGAACCATTCATTGAAAAAACCGGTTATGTTAATAGGGTGTAAATTTTGACACAGGTCCTTATATTTACCTCCAAAAGTACAAGAATAATTAACATTTTAATCGTTTGTGATTTTGCCTTGGGATAAATTCTTATTTTGTTATGTCTTTTCTTTGTAAAGTCCTAATTGATCGTGACGCAATTGATTCAACCCTGTTTACTGGTTTGATTTATGTGTCTTAGGCCTGTCAAATTTATCAACTTTCAAAACTCATTATTTATTTGTATTGTTTATGGCAGCAACAGTCAAATTTTCTCTTCGTTTTTTATTTTATTTTATTTTTCTTATAAACTTAAAAATTGCCTTCCTGAGAAAGAAAGAAGAGATAGCAATATTGCTTTTACTTTGAGTGGCATCATAATCTTATAAGGCAAATGCATTTAAACCCTATAACAATGGTGGTGGTTTTTACAAGATTTCTTCCCGGTTTTCCACTGTAATAAGGCTACATGAAGTGGACAATCTGTCGAGAAATACCCTTGAGTACGACGTTAAACCCCAATCAAACAAACCAACAATAAATCTTATAACACCATTTATCTGAAGCAGTGGGCTCAAACATTTCACATAGTTTTTTAAATATTTTTTAATTAGAAGTTTCCACACAGTTTGGAACTTGGTGCAAATATTAAAACACATGAGTAAAACTTGCTGCTGGAGTGTCAGGTGCCCTGTGCTCTCAAAGCCAAAGGGCAATGCTAGTGTGATCCACTGGCGATTTGCTGTGGGACTCCGAGGCGTATGGGTTTCCAGTCCCTTATGGGTCTACGTTTGCAAAATTTTCAGAAGTAGAATAGCCTCAACCCAAAACTGATCTGTTTCTGCATCTTGAACTTTAAATTCTCACACTTGAAAAATTGGTGTCTTGTTTGGATCATGTCCTTGTTGGGACCAAGAGACCTAGAGTTTTCCTTCACCCGTTAGACAGCAGGTGGCCAAAGTTACCATGGGTATCATTTTGCATCCCAATAAACACTCTTGCCTTTTTCTCAATACCCTGACTGAATTATGAATGATCTTGGCCTATGCAGGAGACCACCCACAACTTCAGTCTCTCATAAGCACTCTCTGTACGCTTCGGTGATTTGGGAAAATGTTTACTTAGCATCATTTGTTCATTAATCACTCACAAATAATAACGATGACTGCTATTAATTGGTGGCTTCATGTGTGCCATAAAAAAAGTTCTCAATATGTTTTGTTCAAACTTAAGCCACTCAAAAACTATTATATATGATAAATAAACATTATTAAACACCAATTAATGCTGTTTGTTTTTAAATCTGGTTTGTAATGACTTTACATTGAAGTATTAGTAAGAACAGAACTTGATATTTTGCAATTAATGCCTACATTTTGTCAATTCATAAGAAAGAGCTATTTATGCATCATGAAGTTAGGCATAATAAACTATAAGATGATATATCCTCTGACTAGGGCACTTTGTTTAGAGAGTAGCGATGTTGCCTTTACTTTGCACTGGTAGAAGATTAACGTATCAAATTCATTCAAACCCTTGACATTTTCTTTTTTTTATGGTTGTGCTAGTGTCAATTATTGTTGGAATACACCTCCGTCAGATGAGTGAAATAGCTCATTAATAATTGAGTGTGGTGTAAAACACCAATCAGTAAAGCACTGAAATAAAACTTGTTTATTTCTGGTTATTTTCAGTATTCTGAAGTCCGTGGAGTTCCAACGGTCCGAGGATGGAGAGGAAGTCCGTGGAAAATCTTTAGAGATGTTGTTGTTGGAGAAAAACAAAACTCTACAATCTGAGAACACGCAGCTTAAAGTTAACTCTAAAGATGTCACAGGTACTTCTATCTTTTTTTTAAAGATTATCTTAAGGTTTGAGCATTGGTACTCAATTGTTTGCTGTTGTTGTTGTCATCTCAGCCTTATGCTGAGGTACTGTATTAGTTTAGACTTACTTGTAGCCTTTGAGACATACATTCAGTTGTTTTGGAACTCAAAACATGAATTGTTTCAAATAGATTTTTATAGACTAATAATATGTACTTAAGTAGTTTGCTATTGTAGTTAAGCTTATTGGACAAGATATTTGAAAATTTTTTCAAAACATATTTCAAATAATGTCTTACTAAAAGATAGATATTAAGATAGTTTATGTGTCTTTTTTTGTTCTTTTCAACAAAGTTACATTATGTTAACACAACCAAAATTTTCCTATATGTTTTAAACATGACCTAAGTCTTCGACCTAGACCTTACCGTTAATGTTGAACTTTGATTTTATCTCCACATTTGAATTTCTCGACCATTGATCTTCACTTATGTTACATGTACGTTGACCGTGACAAAATTTACATATACCTGACTTATTGACAGATTTTAAAATTCAATTAAAAATTATAACTGCAACAGGTGTTGGATTTTTCTAAATATCGATTTTAATTTTGGAATCAGTTCCTTTGATTTAACATTAACACCAAATACCTTAACACAATTCTTGTTTGCTGTGCTAAAATACCAACATCATATATTTTAAATTCTCAAAAAGTAGTAGTGTTTAGATTTTAAAACTACTTACAATTACCTAATTTCATGAAAGAAAGGTGTTAAATGCTCCTAACTGCATCTGGCTTCCATTTTATTGCCAAAAAAGCAAAGATAAAGTGGAATTCAATGTCAAGTTGGCGAATTCCAAGAAAAATGACTTCCAACCCTGTTTGCCTGCCTGCCTCAATGTTGTCAAAATTTTCGAATAAAAGTAAAGAGAGCACATATTTTATCTTTTCTAAAAAAACGTCCCTCAAATGATATTCAAATAGAGAATCATCGAAGAAAAAGTTACCCTTGATGCATTTCACACCTTTCTTCCAGGAAATTCACCAAATGCGTTTAAAACGGCGGAGGATTTGACAACAACACCACTGGAACCTCACAGAAGAACATCCTCCTCGTCAAGACGATCAAACAGTTCAAAAGCGCACAAATCTTCATCAAACCATGTGAGATCCAGTCCAGTCATCAGTGTAAATGGCACCCATAATCATATCGGATCTCCTTCTCCCGGAACCCAGTTTTATGGTCTCCATGGACACCAGGAACTCGTCACTAGACTGAATGGTCCAAAATTGGACCAAAATAATTCTGTTGGCTTAGAGACTTCAATTGTTGCCAAAACTGTGCGCGAACTTTTAAGCATACATAATTTGGGACAACGACTTTTTGCTAAGCACATTTTAGGTCTTTCACAAGGGACAGTCAGTGAACTGCTGTCTAAACCCAAAAGTTGGGACAAACTTACAGAAAAGGGGAGAGAATCTTACAGGAAAATGTACACATGGGCAAGTGATGAAAGAAATATCTTAGCCTTGAAGGAACTCTCACCAAGAAAAGGTACAGTTATTTTTACGTGTGTTTATCTCCTTAAAGGGTCAGAAAAGAGAGCCCGAATTGATGGCTGTTTAGGCCTACTTGTCAGAAAACATTGTTATAGAACGTAGTGTGCTTTAGCCCCAGCTACATGTAATAACAGGATATACTGATAAATTCACATCTGTTGAATATGCACAGTTTGGTTATGGAAAAAAATTCTCCAATATTTCATTGTGAGGTTCTGTAATTGTGTCCGTCGTCATATAAGTGAAATACCCTTCAGTACGACGTTAAACACCAATCAAACAAACAAACAAACATCCAAATATTTCATTGTATTTCATATTTAAATTTAGTTTCCCTTTTTGGATCTACGGCCTTGGTTAAGTGGTAAGCAAATCGGGTGGTTTTTGAGAGGATTCTTCTAAGTCTAAACTCTATTTGAGTTTGACAGAGTGAGAAGTGGATAATCAGGTGTCATATAAGTGAAATATCCTTGAGTACAACATTAAACCCCAGTCAAAGAAACTAACCCTTCAGTCATTCTCTTTCTTATTTAGCATCTATTTTTATCAAACTTTTATTGTAAATAATGTTTTATTTATTATTATGCATTATCTGTTGACAGATTAACAATTTCTCTATAGAATAATTGATACAAATGTATTGTTGTTTTTTTTAGGATCGCAACCCTTAGTCCCAACAGTTAAACAAGATTCTGCGACTGAAGAAAGAATTGCTCAGATATTAAATGACGCCAAGCAGGCGATGCAATATAAAAAAGGGAAGAATAATATAGAGCAGGTCGTCCAGGTGGGTACTAGTGAATGCTTCAATAGTTTAATGCGGTTTGTTGGGAGTGAGCCTCCCGTTGCCCTTGTGCACTCAGAGCTAAGGGGCAAAATGAAACAGATCTGGCTGGGGTGTGTGAGTATTAGATCCTGTATTTGTACTGTCTTGTCTTTTTTCTTCTTGCCAGTGATGTCAACGGTGGTTTCTTTCACCCATTGATGTTGTCATATGAGTGAAATAGCCCTAAGTATAGAGTTAAACCCCATTCAAACAAGAAAACAATAGTTTAAAAATAGCGTACCAGAGCTACAGGTCAACAAATAAATTGTAAAAGCCTAGTTGTGAAGATGGATGACTTAGACAGTGTTTTCCATAAAAGTGTCCAATTAAATTTCTTTTTTTTTTTAAAGATTTGTTCTTCAAAATTTCATTATTACTCAGTTACTTATCCCCTAGATGATGTTTTTCAGTCTCAGTTATTCTGAATTACCATCACAAGGCACCACTGTTATTTTATAATGCTATAGAAATGTGCCTGAAGTTGACATTGTATCCAATCAGTCACTGATGTGTTCTTCAACTGCTTTCAATCTCTCGGGCAAGCTGCAGTATTATACTACCTTTCTTAGCAATTGAGTGACATACCCTTGAGTAGGAGGTAAACCTCAATCAAAACAAACAATTTAAGCAATTACACAACAATCATTTTCGAACCGAGCAAAACAGTTCATATTGTATGGTTGTGAGGTTATTGCTGGAGCCATGTAAATAAAATAAGCTTCAGAATGGTTTTAAAAAAAACCAAACAATCAAATCTTCTTTTCCTGATTCTCAGTCAGCTCAGGACAATACAATGATCGTCGTCACATTATCAGTGTCTCAAGTTGTTGTAAAACTGCACCTATAAGGCTGTGAATATAATTGTTTAAAGACATTGACCTAAATCATGTATATGAGCGAGTCACATGTTGTAGCTCCGGCAATCGTGGGTGTGGTGTTTACAAGGTTTCCTCTCGGTTTTCCAGCGTAATAAGGCTAGGTATGTGCAGTGTGAAGTGGACAATCCGTCGTCATATCAGTGAAATACCCTTAAGCGCGATGTTAAAACCCAATCAAACAAACAAACAAACATTGACCTAAAGACTTAATATCTGCTTGAAGTTGAGCTTGTACACATAAGATACTGACTCCTTTAAAACACAGACAAATCTTGGGTGGTCTGGGAGAATTCCCTCATGGATTATAAGGTCAAGGATCAGCTCTTATTACAACATTTCTTCACTACAGGCAGGGCAAAGTTGTAAAATAATCAAATACTTCTGTTAAAAGTCTTGTTTTCCTTCTTTTTTGTTTTCAAGGATCAGCAATTAAGTCCTGCCATGGTAGCTAGTTTGTATCATCAAGAAATGCTTAAAATGGCTCAGAATTCCCAGGATGGCATGAATCTTAACACGTCCGTTACATCGTCAAGGACAACCCATACTCATCATAGCAGTTCCTCACATCAAAACAGCCGCAGGAATAAAGAATCTCGAATCCGCTCACCGAGTGTTCAAGGTCGTCGAGAAAGAGACGCTCTTACAAATAGTCGACAGAACGAAGATGAGCAAAATGCACAAGAAATGGTGGCTAGAATTTACAGGGCTGAACTTTCCAAATTAGCAGAGGCAGCTGAGAAAGCGGGTAACATTGCAGCTAGCTCCATGTACCAACAAGAATTAGCCAGACTGGCCCAGAATGCTCAGATCAAGCAGCATTTTGGCGACTCATTGTTAGGACATAATAGGATTAAAATGGAACCTGTCGACAGAACGTATGAAGAAGCGACAGATTTGAGCGATATGCCTCAAGATTTGAGCAAGCACTCCCGCCGATCGTCTGACAACGATTCCACTCCTTCCCACCATGCTGGCAGCGCGTTTAAGTTGGTCCATCCTAGACTTAATGGTCACGGGACGCCAGAACCCGGATATAGCACACCTGTTCCGTCCGATTCTGTTTCACCTCTTCAACGCATGCAAAATATTGCTAATTCACTGATGTCCAGAAACACACCTCCTTCAGCAAATGCAAAACCTTTGAAAGCCGTTCTGCCCCCAATTGCTCAGGAGCAGTTTGATAAATACTCTAATGTGAACACAGAAGACCTTGTTAAAAAAGTGAAGGAGACTCTCAGTCAGTACTCGATCAGCCAGAGGCTTTTTGGGGAAAATGTTTTGGGTCTTTCTCAGGGGAGTGTCAGTGACTTATTGGCTCGACCCAAACCCTGGCACATGCTCACACAGAAAGGTCGAGAACCTTTTATCCGGATGCAAATTTTCCTAGAAGATGCTGAAGCGATTCCTAAATTGGTTGCTACTCAGTACAGAATTCCACCTGATAAGCTGATGCGTACTGATTCAGCCCCACCCACCCCCACAGCTGATGGACGTGAGTATTCTTTCTTTAAATGTTCCCTGGTTTATTGTTCAGTTTTTGTTGTCAAGTATTTCCTGGTATATTTTGTGGTGTTTGTTCATTGTTTTTTTAAACAATATTTTCTAACAAGTTAGTTTTGTAATCGGTTGTATTCATTTCTATGTTGTAGTTATTGTTATACACAAGATTATACAGGAAGCATTCAAATGCATATTCCGTATTAAATTGTGGAAAATAAATAAATAAAACCAGTTATCAAATTTCCTTTACAAGAACAAAAATAATAAGTTCTTAAAAATTCAATGTTGTGGTCTGAAATTCTTTTTTTTTATTTAGTATTTTTTCAATTATTTCTTTTTGGTAATGAAACGTAGCTTTTCTCTGAATACTGGAAAAAGGGACACAGTTTTGGTCTACAAAATTCTTTTTAGGGAAGATAAGAAGTGAGTGCTGGGACCCAGGGCTTTCTCTGGTTTCTCCATCAAGCCCATTATCTCTGCGCAAAGCTATGATTCAAACCAAATAGCCGTTTTCTTTCATCGACTAAATAATATATTGATGTTGAAAAAAGTTCACAAAATTTCTAAACTCAAGGTCCACAGTTTTGGTAGGAGGAGTGTCCTTTGAAATGGTGCCTAATTTTGTACACAGTTTCCCTGTTGAATTCTACATGCCCACTGATGCACATGCATTTACTTTGTACTATTTCTTTAAATATTTCTCTTACGTCCAGCTGCATTGTTTCAGCAGTCCTATGACAGACAGCTGTAATGCTGTGTTTACTTCATATTGGACAAACATTTAATTTCTAGCACACGGCAAAACTGGCCATATTTTATGGTTGTTTTTGTCTGGCCATATACTGTTTGAATCGCTTATCTTCATAAAAGTGACATAGACTTGAGGAATTTTTTTTAACAAACCGTATTGTCACATACAGCATATTGATTGCTGCATGTACATATGCATATCAGCGGGGAGAAAAAAAATGTCAGACGTAGAATTCAGTTTGGAAGCTTTTTTCATATATCAGTTTTATGGTGAGCGTTAATTTTCAGAGTATTAATTAGTTAAATTCTTTAGAAATGCACGCTATTTTAATGATTTCTTTTATAAATTGTGTTAGATTTATTTATTTTTTAAATACAGTGAAACTGAATTATATACTACCAGAAATATATTGAACCTTAAATAAAGCAAAATTGTGATTTTTCCAAAGCCAGGATATACAAAAAACTTATGTTGAACGTGAAGCTTAAATATCCAAAACCTGGACAAAGTCAGGATGACTGATTTACTCCCCAATCAAACAAACAAACAAATTGATACTTATAAATTACCAGAAACCTGTAACTATAGAATGGCTCTCGGAAAAAAAATACTGAAAACTTTTTTTCTGGCTGGTTAGTTTACCTCAGTTTCACTGTGTTTTGTTGCTGGTAGTTGGTATTCCTTATTTTTAGTTTCTGTTTCTTTTTTCTGTTCCTGTTTTTTGGTGTAGCCATGTCCCCACCGTCTGAACCCTTGCACACTGTTACCCGGCAACCATCAGCCACTCCTACCTCACAACAAGATCCGCTTTTTGATGCGGCCATCTGCGGGCACTACTTCGGCTTTTACACCAACTCCATATTTGAAATTGCTGCAATGACCCCTGACCTTGACACTGTTGACCTGACGAGCAAGATAAAGGACATTCTACAATTTCACAACCTTGGCCAAAAGCTCTTTGGAGAAGCCGTCCTCGGCTTGTCTCAAGGCTCGGTCAGTGAGCTTCTCTCAAAACCCAAACCATGGTCTGTTCTCAGCATCAAGGGGAAAGAACCCTTTGTGAGAATGCTACTCTGGCTCAATGACCCCTACAACATTGAGAAACTCAAACTTTACCAAACTGAGGCTAAAGGTGGGTCAGATTCCCGAAACATATTTGTATATAATACACTTTAGCAATCCTAACCCAGCAAAACGAATCCTCTGTTCGCTTTCCCTATTTATACTGCAGATAACATTTACAGTATAAAAATTACAACAGCGTTTTGAAAATAAATCATTTTAACCGTGATTAAGAATTTTATCACTGGGTTAATTTTCAAGTTTTATTTGTGGTGTCTGCTATCTAACCTGAGCTGGAAAGTATCACATGCCTATGAGTGGAAGTTCAGAGTTTTTGGGCAGTTTCACTAATTCCTTTTTTCCCTTCACATTGGTGTTGTTTTATGGCACATACTGGTAGATAAATACACTGACTGTTTCTTTAATGTGTGGATTATTTTTATCCCTAGCTTCTATAGTAGGAGCGACTAAGAAACTTTGCTGTGTCCGCTATTATGTCTGTAAGCATAAATGTTAGAAACAAATTCACAGATTAACTACCAAATTCTTTTTGCAAACATTCATTTCGTTATTTTGATGGCAATTATATCTTGTGAACACAATAAATAACTTGAAAATATAATGATTGTTGTTAAACTATAAAAATTATCTTCTATCAGCTTCATGAATTTAACTCCCACCACAGTCACTATCCTTTCTACCAAATTAGGCCATCGAGTATAATGACAAGCACCAAAGTGGGGGACTTCTAGCTACTCTTTGAAACTTTTATGATTTATATTATTTCAAACTTAATTATTACAATATGGTAAGTTACACAAAAAGAACAGATTTCACGTACTTGTCCCAAAACTAATGACGAGATGTATAATAATTAATTCTTGTTTGTTATTCAAATTTTTCTCTTCTTCTTTTTGCAGCTAATCGCAGACGTAAAAGTAGTGTAGATGAACAGAGAAGTTGTGAAACTCCAATCAAACGACCACGCGTTTTCTTTACCGAGGAACAAAAAGAAACCCTACGATCAGCCTATGCAAATGACCCTTACCCCAATCAAAACACGATTGAAGGTCTAGCTAGCGGTCTCAATGTCGGCGTTAAAACCGTTGTCAATTGGTTCCACAATCATCGTATGCGTGCTAAACAACAACAACATACTGGCAGTTCAAGCAGTAACAGTTACGATTATAATCCTATGTCGGTGAAATCAGAACAAGAAGATAACTCCAACCTCAGCGATGGAATGTCCACACCTGGCGATACACCGTCAGCTTTTCGGCAAGGGTCTTCCACTGCTGAGGAAAGTACCCAATGGTTGTTCCCTCAGTTTGAACCAGTACGCCGGTCACCATCAGATGATGATGCTGTCAGATTGGACCTCTCTAAATATGGAGGAGAGAAAGAAGAAGTGGTAGGTAAAATTGAAGATATTATGCCCCAATCTGTTGTCATGGCAACAAGTCAATCTGGTGTCAAGAAAAGAAAGAGCTCTCAACCAAAGAGGGTTTATGAGGGTACGCATTTGGACAAAACACAATTCAAAGGAACATCGGATGAAGACATTCAGGGAAAATCTGTCGTAGGAAGTTCAGAAAATAAATCTGATGTTGATGAAGAATTGGAAGCCATTAACAAGGGTAAAGATAGTGAAGATGACACAATGGATGGCAGTGTGTCTGAGAAACAAATGGATAAAGCCAACTCTGACAACTCACAAGATCGCTTAGACAGCATGGAGCGATTGCATCTGGCATCAGAAGACCAAGATGAAGAATTTTGGGAAACGAAAACAGAATCGAAATCAAATTGTTCTGAGAATCTCCATGAAAATATTGATGATGGTGAATGAGACGTATGTGAAGACAAAAGAACAATGTTGATTCCAACGACTTTTCTTCACTAAGAGTTCTTCACCAGAATTAACTATAAACTTGATC
>JAVFBW010157267.1:0-11875 GCA_034783835.1 Mopalia ciliata
AAACTCAAACCTACTTATTTGAAGAGGGGAAAACACTTTTTCATATATTGAAACACTGACCATGTCAGTGGAAAACAGCTGATTATCTGCGGCACCAATAGACATCCGACGTAACAAGGTGCTCACCGATAAATTCATATTTTGGTCGAAATCGTCGAAGAGCTTTCAATACCAGTTTATTTTGGATGTGTTATTTTCATTACAAACATGTAGATTATTTGGGCAATAATATGCTGATTTTTACCATAAGCTTCAGCATTATACCCCTAAAAAGATTAAGTAAATATGTGCAATACTAAAATTGTTTTCGTATAAAATACAGAGAGAGGAAGTAACGCAACACATAACTGAATGTCAAGCGGAAAAATGAAGTAAATATTTGTTCATCAGTAGTAACTTGGAGTTGCCTTCCATGTGAACATTTTTTGTTTGGAATAATTTCTGATTTGATATTTGAGTTTAAGGAAGCACCAATATGCCGTTAAATGATGGAAATATGCCGAGGCACAGTGCTGTTTAAGAAAAGAAGACTTCGTGTCGTGTACTCCTTGAAGATCCAATTAGAAAGGACAAACAAATATAGGACACACATCACTGTCGTAATTTAAATATGCTTTCCTTTTTGATTATAAATGTATACATGAGTTAGACAAGGTGCTCTAAAACGTTGCAAAAGTTTAACAGGGTCAGCTTGAATAAGAATTTCAGTCTATATTCGAGAAGGATATTTCTCTCGGACAAAGCTTCTTTACATGTAGTTGCAATTACTTTAAACCTTGTGAAGGGATTAAACAGTAAAGAAATTGGTTCATCTCCTATTGAAACCTTGCCTGGGTATAAGAACAGATGTTTTGGTGTGATCTCAATTGACAATCAATAAGTACATATTGATTTATTTTGAAAAAGCTTGTTTGTAAAGGTCGGAAATTGCACAATGCGTTTGGAATATGAGTAGAAAACAAATGTGACCTATATCAACTGTCTGTTTTTCTTTTTAGCTGGCTTCAATTTTTTCTTTGCCGGTTATTTTTATTCAAGTTGATGACAACTGCTTTTATCCGTTTTTACCAGCAATAAGAGTGAGGCCATGAATTTTGCTGTGGTTGTCAGCGACGTTTGGAGTGATAACATCCACCGATTGGTTGGATATGACGTGATATAAGTGTAATACCCGTTAGCACGGCGTCAAAAACAATCAACCAAACAATTAAACAGTCATCTCGAGTATTCCACTATTGCACACTTCCACTATTGCACAAGGATAATCGTTTGTTTTACTGACGGAGAAGCCGAATGACTTTGTCATTGGACGTATCATTAAAACACCTAGGGATAAAAAGTATTTATTTGGGGTGAATATAATTCGTCGTGTTGTGTTTTTTAGTTAATGTCGTAGGTAGTCAAGAAAAACAATCCGCCGCTTAAAATGTTTCTCTCATAATGACTCTCTGATACAGAAGCAATAGACTTAAGCACGGTGTTTAACACCAATCAATCATTTGTTTCTAAATCTTATTTAAGTTACTTTATGAAAAGAGTAAAACCGAAAACGATTTCGGAATGAATTAAGTCTCAACTCCTATCAATAATTTAAACTGAGTCGAAGTCTTTATTGGGACTTGTAGACTATCATACATGGGTCTACAGGCAATATCATGCAGGCTCATTATATATTATTTCCTTCTCTTTTTTTAGTGCTTCTGTTCCTTGTTCCTGTTATCTTCCTCTGATTCTTCACTTTAAAGAAATGAAATTTGTTCACACAAACTTAAAAACAACTTATGATGTTTACTTGTTTCTGAGTACAACTAGACCATACAAACCATACATACAGACTCAACCTCCCTAAACAAAATCATATCTTGTATATTCCATTGAGCTTAAAGCACAGCAGATATTTTTCAGAATGAGTGATGCCAGATGACCCTTAATATCTCACCTCGGCTCTGAGATTGACCGTCAAAAACTTTGACAGATCTTGTGAATAATCATGATAAACGAGATATGAAACCGGTTAACACAGAGCTGGTTGTTCTCTCGTCGATAGTTATTGGGGGAACTGGTCCATGATAGATAGTTCTTGTCTGTCAACCAGAACAGCCATAAAGTGCTATTTCGCGTGTTTATCTCAAGCGGTGTCGATTCCAGTTTTTGTTTTAGTCAATACAATCAAAATGCATTTAAAGATAGAAATCTTATAAATCTAACCGAATAATATAATTACTGATATTGCCTGATGTAGAATGTAGGCGGGAATTGGCATGGAAACTACTCCCAAGAAAGTTAACGATGGTTTTTACCTACCCACGGAAGTTAGAAGTCAACAATCTTTCCGATTTTCTCAAAAGACTATATCAATACATGCTGTTTCAGTATATCAGAAATAATAACAGACTATCGACAAACAGCAAAACCCTTTTATAAAATCATAACTTATATTTAATGTAATTTAAATTAACACTGTTTCATGAAATGGACGAAACACATTTTTCGTTTAGCCTAAATGATTTTGTATAAATTTTTTACTAAAATGCTATTTACTCTAAATCTTATTGAAAATGAAAGAAATACGCAAACGTATGCAAATATATTAACTGTTGCCCCACTTCTCTGTAGGAGTATCATCGGTAATAAAGATGTAAATAACGGATTTCGTTTTATTCTGGTACGAGGACTTTGTTTAAAGGTCAAATTTTCATTCGTGTTAATTTGGCAAATAAATAAGTACCACAATGAAATGGCCGAATACAATTGTAGACAGACTGAATCTATATTCAGGCCATGTCTCAGTGTTCGAAGCATCTCCCTTTCCTAGTAGGCTAAATGGCTTGATGTCTGAGTGGACACTCAAGAAAGAGTCATCACCTCTGCTAAACCTTCCTCATGCGAACAAAGGTTAATTGATTGGCGTTTTCGGTAGAGATCTTTTTGTTGTTTGGCGAATGTTCTGGGACACTTTACATGAATCGTGAACTACGTTACTATTTCTGAGTATAAAATCCTTCCTGGCAAGATTTCTAAACTGTGGTTAAAGCAACCTGCAAAATTGTCCTGCCTGAAAACAGAAAACTAGTGATTTTATTAAAAATAAACACGCTAACCAAATAAAACATATGAAATTCGAATATTCTGCACATTTACTGAAAACCCACCTAGCTGAAACATAACTTGTTTGTGGTTTTCTCTTTGTACCCCCTTTTCTCTTTGTCCTCACCTTGGTTTGTTGGTCCTGGAGACCTGTAGTGCCGTCTATATTTCCATATAAAACGTCACTCAAAATAATGACAATTTAAGCGAAACGAATTTGGAAGAAACTTTTCTTTTGGTGCTGACAAATGTACGAACCAATTTTTACGGTCTGTAACGACAGTTGGGCCTTTACGTTAATGTCCTCTGGCTAGCGACAGTTTGTTTGGGAAGGAGTTAAACTGTTTATACTTAGCATTGGAGGGATATTATTTGGCAGCATGGTTTATTCGGAAACAGTTTTACAATTACTGGTTTATTTTCTTGTGCCAGTGGGCGTATGAAGTAACCGGCCTTTATTTCTTATCGATTCAGCTAATTTTATTTTCTGAGGATGTTTGTGACGAACGTATTTGACTATATGTTTCGGAAAACTTTCCGAACTTCATGTAGTAAGAGACAATGCTCAAAAGGAAATTATGTTTGTCAACCCATTAACACAAAAAGCCAAATGTCCTGATGATTATAACATTTTAACGTTTCAAAAATAAATGGATAATAAATTGACGACTTTGGATTAAATTAGTTCACTTACTCTGGTCAATTATTGTAACGGTTATAAATCGGTTGTGTCGACGAAGGATTCGAAAATAATCTGTATTTGGAATAAAGTGGCTGTTTTTTTTTTTTTTTAAGATCTCATTCGTGGACTGTATCAATTTAAGTAATTACGTTTGTAATTTATTTCTATGTGGATGAGATCTGGATGTGATAGGTGAACGCTGTAATAGTATTGCATTATTTCCAGAAAGTGACTCCGGCATTCGGTTTATTTGATATCGGTGTACATTTTCTACTGATAATTGACATATTTCTTTTACAGTATTACACCGTGGTGATATCTATAACTTCCAAGATAACCACTTGTATTAACCACTTTTATTCTGACGAAAGTACCTGTTACAACAAATTAAGTGATATTAAAAAAAAGTTTCTTTTAGCAACATATTTTAAACCCACTGAATTTGTTTCTAGTTCCTTATTCAATTGAAGCTAGTTTAGTTATAGTTTAGTCAGTATCAGGAAATGTATACGACACGAATATGTATGTACATACATCGTGTTTAGCTGTCTCTACCTTATATAGGCGACGACTATTTTATGTAATTTTCTTGATTCACCTGCTAGATTGAAATTGAAGTCATACCAATATAGAACAATGTTTTACAGCTTTGGAGCAAAGTAATACACTTCAGGAAAGAAATAACCAAATCTAGATTTAAACCTGTCCTGATTTGATATTCATTCAGTCCTAATCTGAATTCCAATCACATTCAGCAATTTCAGGCAATCCAAAAAGCGAGAGGTTTCAAATAAATCAATGACTATTTGTTGATTGTCAATGGTGATTACCGTAAAGCCCGATGATTAACACCTGTTTTTGTATCCAGTCTAGTTTCCAACAGACAATCAACTAATCGCTTTACTGTTTTCCTCACATCAACACAAATAAAACCATTGGTGTTGTATAGCTTTGGGAACGATTGTTTGAGCATAGACCACAATTGATTACATAGTCTGTATTTGTGGTGAATATGAAGTATTACGAAAAGTAAAGCGTGAATGGTGTTGGAATGTACATGAGCACGGAGTTTAACAAAGTAGTAGTTTTTATTCCCCTTTATACCATACTAATTATGTTTTGTGTTTATGTACTTACATGCAAATGAGGTAAAGATTAATTTTCCTTCTGTTGGTCTGTACGTATTGTTATTAAAGTTGCTGCCTTTGCAAATCTTCATTTCTATTCCGGAGTGTCTTTTCAAAAGACGACTTCCACTTCCAGTCATTTTTAATCATAAATTGAACATTCAGTCATAACGGATCATACGTCAGATCACTTTTTTGAGTAGTTTAATTAATCTGCACATATTTTGTTTGTCTTTTTCTTTGATTGGTGTTTAATGTCGTACTCAAGGGTATTTCATTGATATGACGACGGATTGCCCACTTCACACTGTAGTACCGGTGGAAAAACGTAAAACCAACCCGCGTTTGCCGGAGCCACACGATGTTACTCGTTCATATATCTGATGGTCGACAGGCGGACTCAATCCAGTGAACGGTAAATCGAAGCAGGTTCAGTTTAGGTAGCGCACTCGCTACCACTATAATGCACGACCGCGAGCTGCGCATATTGCGAATTCCCGCCTATAATGATCTATAATCATTCTGTTCTTTTTTTCAGTTGTTTCCATTACGCAGCCATATACTCAGTTTTGGTAGGAAGTCGTGTTGAACCATGTTGCAGAAAGATTGCTTTTTTGCTAATGTATTAAGATATAAGCCAGACTATTGCCCCTGTATTAACATAATTTTATCATGTTTGTTTGATTGGGATTTATTGTCGTGCTCAATATTTTTCACTTATATGACGACAGATCGTTCACTTCACTCAATGTAAGAAGGATTTGGTCAAAACGACAGAAAAAATTTGGTCGCTTTTGACCAAGAAAAACTTGGTACAGTCGTGACCGACCAAGAAAAATTTGGTCGGAATTGCGACAAAGAAAAACTTGGTCAAAGCGACCAAGAATAACTTGGTCAGAATTGCGACCAAGTAAAACTTGGTCAAAGCAACAAAGAAAAACTTGGTCGGGATTACGAACAAGAAAAATCTGGTCGAAGCGACCAAGGAAACTTGGTCGAAGTGACAAAGAAAACGTAACTCGCTCCGACAAAAAACTAGGTCAGTCGTGACAGTCACCGAACAAGAATGCATTTTCTTGCCTAAATACGGTAGAAAACCGAGAAGAAACCACGTAAAAACTACACTCAAAAGTGCTGGAGCCAAATCGTTTGAAGCACTCATATACCTGAAGGTCGACAGATTGACTCGACCCTGTGAGCGGTACATCGAAGTAAGAGTATTGAGGGCACGTGACTTCCACTACTAAAGCCACGGCCGCAGGTCTACTTTTGAATGTAATCAATACAACACAACGATTCACCGGTAAATCTTATAATGAATTGATATGAGCTATTTATGTGGCGTTTGCATGGTCATAGAAAATAGTATATTCCATTTTAATTTTTATTTCCCTATAAGTAAATGAGAAAGCTTTGACATATTGTTCTGACGTTTTGTAGGTATTATTTAGGATCAAGTTAAACTTTTTATCTGATAATATTTTGTGTTCTGCTGGTTAATGTAAGCTACTCTATCTTATATTTTTTTCACAGCAATTTTAAGGTTTTATAATGAGCATTCGCACAAAGAAGTATTTTTTTAAATAGGTACCAAATTGAACAGTCTACAGCCAATCAAGACACATTCGGTAACATTCCGGACAAACTAAACAAAACGTTTAATTTATCTCCGTAGCCAAAAATAATCGACTTTTTAGCCTCCAGACGCGATAAAGAACACAAAGGAAATAAACGAAGCGAACTGAAGGTGTTTTACTTAATTTCTGTTTTAGATCTCGTTGTTGGATGTTATGATAAGTTATTATTCAAACTGTAGAACAATCAATGGCTTTATCAAAGGTCAGTGATGAACTTCATAAAAGCTATTTGGGGCGATTTGCCACTATGATTCACAGAATAACGTCTCATGTTTTGTTTCTTGCAGGCCTACCTTCACACTAAACCATTTCGATATTCTAAAGTAGATTAATTAGGCAATGGATTAAACATCCGGGCTTTATTTTAAAACAATTACTTTGAAACTCTTTTAGGGACATGTTCTAGTTTACTTTTCAAATATATCTGCTGTTGGACGTACCCCAAGAGTGATATATTTATGTTTAACAACTCAAACATAAATCAACCAGGAAAACAAAACGAAAACGGAGAGGCTGTAGCAAAGGTAATAACGTTTCTCTATACTGTTTACTGTTGTCATTTGAGTCTGTAAACTTAAGTATCATTGTGTCTAAATTGTCGCCAATAACTGTACATATTTTGATGAATAACGACAGTGAAGCAAGTATACTGATGAAAACATTTGTTCACCGATAGACGGGTTTTGGGAGGTATCTTTAAACCTTTGCAAGTAGGAAATAATAACGACGGAGCAGCATACGTTTGAATCATTTCCATGTTTTGTCATTTCTTTTACAAGGTATGAATATCGGTATGATTATTTATTGATTTATTTTCGTCTGTATTTTTTCTATGTCAGACAGACTAGATAATATGGATGTGATGACCGAAAAGAGACGTATTATTCATCCTGTTTTTGTCTCCTACATCCGTTAACTATCCAGTCACGACTGAGGAGCCTTCGGTTTTCAACACACATTGATTTCAGACAGCGATGTAGCACAAACATCCGTGGACCAAGTTCAACTGTTAATAGGACTTATATCAAAATGACTGTTTATTTAACTGGAAATCCCAATAACATTTTCTTGCCAACACTTTGGTCCCTTCACTTTAATCCTAATGATATTGAAATGTTAACTTTATTGCTAGTTTAAATTAATCTTTTCAAAATATTGTATTGGTGATCACTTAGGGGCCGATGATAAAGAAAATGATAAAGCATGACAATCACTGGAAAAGGTTCATGATTCAAGTGGCACAAATAAATGGTCATGTTCACTTTTAATACCCGATCAGAACGCTTTATATGCTGGAAGAAAAAAACCCAAGATGTATCTACCCTATTGCATGGGGTAGGTTAAATCCTAACGAACGAATATGGTTAAAGGAGTATTTATTGTACAGCCGTAATGATGGACTAAATGGAATTGTTTGAAATCTAATTCGATCATCAAATTGCGAATTGCGTATTTTTCAAAATCAATATTACTTTGTCTGCCAGCTCATAACTCCAATTGTGTTTGAAAAAAAGTGAAAACTAAAACTAAAAAAATATCAATTATTATTGATTGTTTCTTTCTGCCAATTTGTTTTTGTCGGCAGTGGCTGTAGTGAACAGGATATGCTAACCTTGATACTGGAATATTTCCTGCTGGCCTCACTGATATCAGAGGTCACGTGTATTGTTTACAGCAATTATCTCTGCCTTGTATTTGACCAAACCTAGTATTAAAATTAACTATATTTGACGTGGAGTAAAACTGTAATCTAATCAACTCTAAACGGCTAACGTATATAAAGATAGCCGGGTTCCTTTAGGAGATCTATAACAGTCTGTTTAAATATTTATTATATTTCCAAATTGAATGCAGGATAAGTTGGAAGATGTTCCAGATTAGTCCCATTGCTCCTTCCAATTACCCTAAGACATCGGTTGTTTTTATGTAGAAAGTTTTAAAATTAATCCTATATTAGATTGAAAAAATGTCTTCAATATTCTGTTTTGTTGAGTATTCATTTGTCAGCATTGTCATTTACAATAATAGTTAATGGTTTTCTGTTTACAGACACGATAAAGATAGGGCAATTTAGTGGTAATTGAACTGTTTGCTTTCTCTGTGTCAGGAAGTCTCTTAGCCTAGATGATTATACATTGTGAGTGCTGTTCAATGTTTTCGAATCTATCTATGCTTAGACAAAAAGCTGACATTTTGATGCAGTATGCCTTAAACTTTCAGCAAAACTATATAAAATTAAGGAAATTATAAACATTTGTCAAGAGTTAGCTTTGTTTTATAGAGCAGTTTTTTTTTATAATAAAATAGTAAGAAGTGCATGTAGTGTAAATTTATCAATTAAACTTGCTGGTATGTATGATGTGCAGTCATAACTATGGTGTGTTCTTATTGTCGAAAAACTAGATATCCCGCGTGGCCCATTATTAAACAGTTTATTATGAACATGCATGGTATCAATGGTTTATGTGTTTGTTTAAATGAATCCGTCATGTCATTTATAGGCTCATTTCTTTGCCTGTAATTATCAACTCACTGATGTCAGACCATTCATCAATTGCTTGTACGAAAAAGAACAATAAAAGCCTCCACTGAAGAAACAACTGATGCGATAAAAAGAACAGCAGCTATTTGTTACAGGTCATCACCTCACATTTGTGTGTTACTCTTTCAACCTTCTGTTGAAATTCCAAACACATTCGGCAATTTCCGGGCAATTCAAAGAAGTTTTTTTCAAACAGATCAATGGCTATTTGTTGATTGTCAATTGAGATTACGTCAAATACTGGTGATCAACATCTGTTCTTACACCATGACTAGTCTCATACAGGAAATTAGCAAATTCCTTTACTGTTTTTATTGCATTACAAGGTACTAGAAAGTATTGTTTCATCTATTAATAGGTGACCGAGATAAAATCCGAATTGGAGACATGTAGTCTACAAAGCCCTTAAAGATCTATTAAAGCTTAAATCCGTCAGCGTTTCGGTTGATGTAAGCATATTTATTCTGTGATGTCACACATGTTTTTCTAATTGTCGTTTGATATTGCATGTTAAATAATTACCCAAGGGCAGCGTGTGTTAAGCAATATTATGCCCTAAGACTACGTTTGCTTTTATTTGGCACGATTACAGACACAGTATACAGTGACTCAGCCTGTTTGGATTATGTAACCGTATATTATTGCACGCCAAAGCGGAAAAAATTCAAGATTTATAAATTCAATTTCTAGATTTTTTTTCATGCAAGATTTTTTTTCTTGTTCAAGATTTTATTTTCTTGCCCAAGATTTTATTTTCTTGCCCAAGATTTTTCTTTTCTTGCCAAAGATTTTTCTTTTCTTGCCAAAGATTTTATTTTTCTTGCCCAAGAAATTTTTTTCGATCCAAGATTCACGTGACCTGTCCAAGATTCACGTGACCAAACCAAAATTTCCATGACCGTCAGTTGTAATATGAACGTACAAGTGCACTGTTTCAGCATTTTAACGCATAGTATTAGGTTTGAATGTTTCACTCAATGACCTATATTATATTGTATAGTTACGTCATTGATTACGTTGCACTGACATGTCCGGGTTACATTGATTGTGCGCCCCCGAACGACATTATCAGATAATGTGGTCACGTGAATCTTGGGATGGTCACGTGAACCTTGAACAGATCACGTGAGTCTTGGAGGGAAAACTAAAATCTTGGGCAAGAAAAAAAAATCTTGGGCAAGAAAAATAAAATCTTGGACAACAAAATTTAAATCTTGGACAAGAAAAATAAAACCTTGGACAAGAATGATAAAATGTCGGACGAGAAAAATAAAATCTTAGACAATAAAATAATATTGCATGAAAAAAACAATCTTGGAGTCAAATTTATAAATCTTGAATTTTTTCCGCTTTGGCGTGCCATACCTAAGGTCTGCAGTTGTGTGCGATAGTTTTGTTGTATGCGACTGGAAAACAGCATATCTCAATACATAAAAAAAATTGCCAAAGCAATATTTAAAACTCTTCATTGTGGTGTAGGCATGCCTCCAACGGTCTGCAATTACATCATACCATAGTTTTAAAGACATAAAAAAAAAAAAAAATTAAAAAATTCTTAAGACAAATAGGCAAATCTAAAACTCGTGACAATGTCACCAGTCTCGAAATTTATGCATTATAAAATGGTCATGATGCTTATCTGTATAACGATTATCTTAAAAAAGGGTAATAAAATATCGATCTTAATGTCATAGATCAGAATATATTTTCAAAAATAAGCCTAGATTACTGCTCTGCCTTTCCGGGGCCTTTAATGGCTTCCACAAAACTAGGGTTTTAACTTATAGTCTTTAAAGTTTTGCCAAAATGTTATTCAATATAGAGAGCTCGTTTTCCAAAGATTCCGTTATAATGCTCTCTTCAATAGAGTTGTATTGATATTTGAAAAGTCATATTAATGTTTTTTAAAATATTCAAATCCCCCTTAGATATATAAAAATCAACATATCCACGAAGTATTGTTCAATGTCCGATTTTCTTTAGTTTGCAAAAAACGCTTTTTCGACACATTCTAGTCCGACCGATCTCGAAGCAAGAAGAACAGTCAGTCTAGCAGGACCTTTGCAGTAAAACGTAGAGAATATGGGAATGTCATTGCCGAGAAAATGTTACCGATAGTTGCGAAAAATTAGAGGAAATAATAAAACAAAAATGGCTAGTCAAACCTCAATGATTCACGATAAACCATAAAAAAGCTAAAAATGTCTTGTTTTTCGGGATATCTTAGCACAGTTTGTATTGTGTACTATAAAATAAAATCTAGCTTCCAGTGTTTTTTCCGATAATAAGCGCCTCGTAGAATAGGCCCTACTTGTAATTTTCTTTTTCATTGGTTCGAAATAGTCTAGCGCGAACCCCACAGACAACAGTTTTTGTCTGATTTGATTGGTTTAAATTTCCTCTCTGTATATACGTCTGGAATAGCAATGAATACGTTACGTTATAGAGCTGAGCTTATACGTCTGACTCTTTCACACACGCTGTGTAAACCCAGGCGCACCTGGGATTCGATCGAAAAGAATTGTGAAATGCAATGTAAAATAAATCAACAAAAAATATTTGTGATTGACGGGCCGTGAAATCTATCGCGGAAAGCGGCTCTAAAAGCATAATTTCGACAATAAATGGTGAATTAATTCCAGGACAGACGGTGAATTATATGCCATGTTTATGTTTAGGGTTCACGCAACACACACAGGAGGAGCGCTTCTTAGACGCTTTTTCGAGCACTGCCCAATTATCAAAATCATCTAGAGGCCTATGTGGCTTTACAATTTTTGACTTTTGGAAAGTCTTGGTT
>JAVFBW010157278.1:0-11874 GCA_034783835.1 Mopalia ciliata
AATTAATCATGTTGTGTTTGAGAGCATGTATTTTGCGCATGACCCCATGCACAGTCTGTGAGGGCAATACATCGAAACTTCTCAGGCAAGCTTGGATTGTCTGTAGAAGTTTACCGACCGTTGTGATTCCCACAAAACAATATGGCTTAGTAAACCAGTCACAACAAACAGACACCACAAAATACCATTGTTTAGTTTTCTATAATTCTGTTTATTAAACTGTCATCACATGTTTCTACATACACCAGTAGACATACTTTAGAGATTTCAATCTAATAGGCAATTGCATATATGTTCCCAATGAAGAAAGATTCAACATTACTACCTTAATTTAAACCCCATGAATTACTTAATCCATTTAGAGATACCTTCTTATTCCCACGCTTGATTGTTGATTTCCGCCTTTTAGTATTTCCTGAAATGAAATAAAATAATTGGGAGATATAAGACTTGACGTATGATACGAGGAATGTACTGCACGGGGTATACAGTATAAGATTCATACCAAAATACATGTTTGTGATTATTGAATAGAGCAACGTGAAGAAAGTCCTAGAATAGATTATTTTGTAATGGGAAGGCAATTGTTATACATGCTTATTATTCGCGGTGTTAGCTACTAAAATATAACAAAGAAATAAGAACATGTGGCTATGAATATTAATTTATAAGAGTTAATAAACTAACCAAATTATGTCGGAAACACAGCATGCAATTACACACAATTACACATGAGGTAAGTAAAACTCCAGAAGGGATTGAGATATGTGATAAACATGATCAACAAAAAGACAGAGACCTTATTTGATAACAGTGAGAAACATAACAGCAAATGTTTATTCATGATAAAAATCTGCAGCCACTTGGTCGAGACTTTTCAGCTGTTGCCACTTGACAGATAAATTGAAATGCCACATGTGCCAGTAGGTGCCTATATATACAACTTCGTACGTAGCAGACGAATAAACCGGTTATTGGTAAATTTAAAAGATACAATTTGTTTTAAACCAGCCACAAACAATGAATACTGCAGCCACACCTTGCTTCATAGAAAATATAGATAAAAATATGTCTATTGCAATAATTTAATCTCGATCATTGCCAACGGAAGTACAGAAAAGCGTATACTACTAGAGAGGAAAAACTCAATAGGGACCATTTATTTGCTTGTCCATGTTAAAACGGGTAGACAGAACACTGATACTTTCGTTTAAAATATTCTCATAATGCAACACTCGATATCTGTGTTGCATTATGGTGCGCTACTTTCTTTATTATCATTAATTCTATTCAAGACATCACGTGATTTTAAAGATAACGCATTGGCTGACTGCCTGTACATGACTAGTAACTAGAGAAAGAGCGAGAAAAGCCAAAATCCTGAATTGACGATATAAGCCTACCTTATCCACGGTGAATCGGTAGGCATACTTATAGGCATACTGGTGCCAGCTATCACATAATTTGTCATAATAATCTAAAAGCTTCGTCAAGATCCTGCGAATGAATTTCAACGTCTGTTCCAAAAACTATAAACCGACAATAACATTCACTCATATACACAACTGACTGTGTCAATGCGCGGTTGTGCCGTTACGCTGATCCGTCAAAGTCAGGATGGGGACCCCACTGTGTCAGTGAGTCACATCAGACTGTCCCATAGGGCAGGAAGTCCTCATTTTAGTGGATATATCTGGGAATACAGGTATATGTAGCTCAGACTAATCCAGGCGCAGTCCACATAAACTCAGGTAATCGGTATTGTTCTCATTCGTCCGTCTCCGTAAAGATTCCGGAATACTGCTAAAATTTCACTCATCATTCACGATCTTTGGGCGGTTTAAAAGCCCATAAAAACATGTGAATATTTGAGATATACAGACTGTGAATATATCAGAACGACATTAACGTCTAATCTATTGATATCCAATTTTACGTAGGCGAAAAAACAAGTAAAACTGAATCCACTAACGCCCCCAATGACTTGAAAAAAATAATATGAAAATATGAAAATATACTATTTGCTTGATTTTCATTTTTTGCAGTCTAAAAAATATTAATTTATCCATTTATTAAATGTAACCAGACAAACATCCTCATTTCTTTAGCGGATGAAACTTGGTTTACAAGGGGGTAAATGAAAAACAGCCGTAGCGGTTTGAGACACCAAAAGAGTCCCGATTATCTTTTATTCCTTCCATCCGCAGTCATCCGTTATCCGTGAATACAAGGTTGTTCATATCCAAGATTAAATCGTTTTTTAACACACATACATCTTTTTGGGAATTATAATAACATTTTCTGCGGAATTAAATATAGTCTTTTATATGCTTTGAAGTCTTCGATAGCAGCTGTTTAATGGAAATATTAAAGAGCGAAATCAAGTAATTTTCGTTCAACGCATTGCCTTGTTCGCCTGCAAACCGATATAGCATGTCGCTAGTTCATGTGCTGAGCGAGAGAGTTCGTGATGTATGGGCAAATCAAGGTTAAAGCTTACTGTTACATATTCCTGTATGTTGTAATCCTAGGTTTTACTATGCCGCTTCTGTGTGAATTACAACAGAAACCGTTACGTTATGAAACGGGTTATAGTTGAGGCGTTAAAATAGAATTGCTCGATTGGAATTCGCTTTTGCTCGTATAGTAGGCCAGTTCATCTTAAAATCAGCAAACAATTAGAAGACGACAAGAAAAATTTGTACCTATCAGGTTTAAAACCCACGTAGTTTTGTTTGTTTGTTTGTTCGATTGGGGTTTAACGTCGTGCTGAAGGGTATTTCACTCATATGACGACGTGCCAGCGCAATGGGTGAAGGAAACCACCCTCGACACCACTTGCAACAAACAAAGACAACACGCGTCAAATACTGGACGACAACAACACGACGCAATACAGACGCCGCAAACAGATCGGCTTCCAGTTCCCCTGAGAGCACCTGGGTAACATGAAACTCCCACCAATCCCCCCGCCTAGTTAGAGGGACGAATACACATGAGAAGCGTTACAATTGGCCGTCAAATCTAAGTAGCTTAATTTATAACCATGAAGCGTAAGTCGCGTGGTAATTAAATAAATATACTACTTACGCGGTCAGCGACAAGCAAGACTGATAAACATCTGTCTGTCCCCGACATAACCAAGGCGACCATGTTGAAAATAAAAATTATCCAATATCAGCAGATCACCTCGCCTTAGACGGGTTCCACGAGCGTTCTTCCAAACCACTTCTCTCATCGTTTGTCTAACTTCTCTCGGAATTTCACTTCCATCTCCATAGTAGGTGTGGAAAGGCATCAACTTATCAGGAACGTGACCCATCTCCTGCCAGCTGGGATGATACCGGAAGTAATCAACGTTCAATAGAATGGGATTGAACCAAAGCTCCTCTCCTGTAATAACAGTAGCTATGTATTTATTTATTCATCTGATGTTAGATCAACAGAATTAAATCCCAATTACAGCTCATGGCCAGCATTATTGTGGTAGAAAAACTGGGTATTAAATTAATCCAGAAAACCCACGACCTTGCTTACATATCAACCCACATACAGTCCGCTGGAATCGAACCCGCGACACCAGATGTTAGGGGGATATGTGGACCAGAAGCGTACACTCTAGAACACCCCGCCACGGAAACCGCTGTAGACAAGTAGACAAGTATATACCTATTTCTACCAAATAATATTTAAAAAGTCACAATCATTCTCATTTCGAACTTGACATAAATTTCGTGAGATACAAAATACGAACAAGGTCAGAGAAATCGAAACACACGTGTCCATGATGCGTTAGTCTAGAATTAATTTTCTATTTTGCGAAACGATGACTGGGTGAAAGGTTTTTTACTAACCAGTGACAGGGTGCTTTCGAGTGGCTGGAAGGTTGTACCATAGAGTAAGAGAATCATCGTTATTCCAGCGAAACGACTGCCCCCTTTCTACCATCACCTCTTCCATTTCACGTCTGTCGTCGGTGTAAAAGACCTACGAGTAAAGAGTGTTACTTTATATGGACATGGAATAGTGAACATAACAGAATGGTTTGAGGCAATAGCGCATCAACTGGAACGCAAAAAAGTTCTGAAAAATTTGCAGGTTTTAGAGGTCCTTTGTTTTGTTTTTTTGAAGTATCAATAAATTCTCACTAACAGGTTGGATCTTGTCTTATATTTGTCAATTCACCGAATCTATTTTAACTGACACTATATAGTATTGCTATAACAAGTTTCTCTTAATTTTCTCAAGTTATTTTTTTCCTTAACTACAGTCAACCTCCCGAACCCCAATACCCCCAACCCCAGCCTTCCATCCAAAGAGAAGTCTCATCAGTTTTTCTCAACTTTCTTTTTTGCTGAATATATTATGGCAGAGTTTTCAGTAATTTTTAAAAATTTTCCTGTACGGTTAAAAAAAAAAAAACACGAGTGGAAGTCACGGAAAGCGTTTAAATATATTTCTTCATGAAAACTATGCTATTATATATAACCTATGTGATTGGGAAATAATGCAGAAGCCATGGTACAGGAAAACAATTGTTGGCTTTCTCCTCTCTGGCTTTGCAGCGACCAGGTCTGTCCCCAGGTAACTGAAGCCACCGATTGTTGGCCTTCTCCTCTGTTTTTGCGGCGACCAGGTCTGTTCCCTGCTAACTGAAACCAGCTATTGTTTGCCTCCTTCTCTATGGCTTTGCGCTGACTAGGTCTGTAACCAGCTAACTGGAACCAGCAATTGTTGGCCTTCTCCTCTGACTTTGCGGCCACCAGGTCTGTCCCCAGCTAACTGAAACCAACAATGCTTGGCCTTCTCCTCTCTGGTCTTTGCGGCGACCAGATCAGTCTCCAGCTAACTGCAACCAGCGAGTGTTGGCCTTGCCATATCTGCCTTTGGGCCACCAGGTCTGTCCCCAGCTATTTGAAACCAACCATTGTTTGCCTTCTCCCTCTGGTCTTGCCGTGTCCAGGTCTGTCCTAAGCTATCTGAAACCAGAGATTGTTTGCCTTCTTCTACCTGGCCTTGCGGCGACCAGGTCTGTCCCCAGCTAACTGAAACCGGCGATTGTTGGCCTTCTCCTCTCTCGCCTTGCAGCGACCCGGTCTGTCCCCAGCTATCTGAAACCAGCGATTGTTTGCCTTCTACTCTGACCTTGCGTCGACCAAGCCTGTCCCCAGCGAACTGAAACCAGCGATTGTGGCCTTCTCTTCCCTGGCCTTTGCGGGGACCAGGTCTGTCCTCAGCTAGCTGAAACCAGCGATTGTTGGCCTTCTACTGCCTCACTTAGTGGCGACCAGGTTTGTCCCCAGCTAACTCAAGCCATCGATTGTTTTCTCCTCTCTGGCTTTGCGTCGACCAGGCCTGTCCCCAGCTACCTGAAACCAGTGATTGTTGGCCTTATCTTCTGTTGGTTTGTTGTGACCAGGTCTGTCCCCAGCTAACTGAAACCAGCGATTGTTGGCCTTCTCCTCTCTGGCTTTGCGTCGACCAAGCCTGTCTCCAGCTAACTGAAAGCTGCGATTGTTGGCCTTCTCCTCTCTGACTTTGCGGCGACAAGGCCCGTCCCCAGCTAACTGAAACCATCGATTGTTGGCCTTCTCCTCTCTTGGTTTGTGGCTACCAGATCTGTCCCCAGCTAACTCATACCAGCGATGGTTGGCATCCTCATATCTGGCCTTGCGTCGACCAGGCCTGTCCAAGCTGACTAAAACCAGCGATTGGTGGCCTTCTCCTCTATGGCCTTTGCGGCGACCAGGTCTGTCCCCAGGTAACTCAAACCACAGATTGTTGGTCTTCTCCTCTCTGACTTTGCGGCAACCAGGTCTGTCCCAAGCTCACTGAAACCAGCGATTGTTGGCCTCCTCTCTGGCCTTTGCGGCAACCAGGTCTGTCCCCATCTATTTCTGAAACCAGCGATTGATGGTCTTCTCCCCTCTGGTTTTGCGGCCACCAGGTCTGTTACCAGCTAACTGAAACCAGCATTTTATGCAAAATAGATTCTATGTTTTATTTTACTTAAGTGAAAAAGAATTTCACATATATTGAAAAGAATGTTACATATATTGAAAAGAATGTTACATATGTTGAAAAGAATTCTACATGTATGTAAAGTAAATTTTTATTTTACACATGTGAAATTGTTTTTCACCAGAATTTCACATTGTGAAAAAGATTTGTACATTTTAAAATAAAAGCAGAACTCAACTGATATGTTTAGAATTAATGCTGTGCGCGATGAATTATCAAGAACAAGACTTCTGGTCACAAATTAAAAACAGTAGAATACTTACATGGCGTATTGCGTCCACTTCGTGATAAAAAATTGAGGCGAACATAGAGAAGAGCATACATTATGTTGACAAAGTATAGCCGAAAATAAAAGTTAATTGAGTGACATAAACTCCATGATCTTGACAATCTTGCACATTACCCTGATGCTGTTCTGTTCACATACATCAACCATACAGTACACATCGAGAAGACAGGCAAGTAGTTCAAAATTCATGACCATGAGCGATAATTCGGGGGATCTGCTGGATTCAGTGGGAGTGCTGGGTACAGTTGCCACGGGAAAGCGAAGGGGAAGTGGCGGAACATTAGTAACAGCCTCGAGGAAGCTATATCAGGGTAGTAAAACGGACCATTGTCAATGGCGGCGCTACGGGGGCAGGGGGTGGTTACAACAGGGGTGCGTTCACCCTCCAAATAATTAATTGCCCCTCAGTTTGCCACCAGCCCCCTCTTTGATGAAAATAAGCATACATACCTCTGTGGATTTGGAAGTAAGTCACTATTCTAAGGCTGGTTGTTAATATATTGTCTAAGTTAGTTGTTCATTGAGATAAACTCTGAGAAGAACGATGTATAGACTTTGTTTTGAAAACCGTTTAGATTAAATAAATTAAATGACAACTGAAGTCCAGTCACTTCATTTCCCATAAAGTTATTTTGCTTCGAAGCTGATTGACAACGGCGCCTATAAAAAGCTCAAACTCCACCACACCCAGCCACGATTATTCACAGCGTCTGTGGTCAGCAGTTCAACTAAACTGATCTGGTGTAAAAAGCCGCTTAGTTAAGCAACATCACCACCTGGCGAGATAAAACTCAGATTTGTTTTCAAAACTATGCAATGAAAACTGACATCAATAGTCACAAATAACCATATTAGAACAATACTAGCATACAAGAGAAAGAAAAATCTAAACAACTTGAGATTAAGATCTAATTAGGAAGTTGTGGCTGGGAGTTTATTTAGAACATGATGATTCATCGATTTGAATTAATCAACATTCATGTCCTAGTGTGATTCAAAAAAGATTAAAATATGATATTGAGTTAACCGTATCAGTTATATTTGACAAAAATGGCCCAGAATTCAAATACGGCTGTGTACAACTCGAGAGATTCCGGGGCCTACGCATCTCCTGGACTCTCACCGTGTCCTGCGGATAACCCCATTACCTGGTCTTTCTCCACGCGGTCAGTCATTGATTCTGAGTCCATCCATTTACCATACAGAAAGTTCTGTCATCACCAGTGCCAATATAAAGTTGCGTCTTATGACCACAGCCCAATGCCTATGGGTCCTGCCATTCACTTGAAGCCCTACTACAAAGTGTTTTAAGTTGGTGTGTGAATGGTTACCATCGCTGCCATTTATTGTTTATGTATGTTTCGTAGTTATATATTTACTATAAAAGGTATGCTAGTGTCATGAACATCAGCCTATCTTATTAAAACATGTATACGTTTATTGAAATCAAACTCCTATGAAATGTTCCTGAAGTAACGATGAAACCCGCTTTGTTTGAGACTTTAAATCTCTGTTCTGTTATATAGACTTTATTCAGATTTTATTAATTGTCTATTTTGGAGAAAAAAAAAATGTGAAAAAAACAGTTTGGACTGGACTGGCCCGATATTATGAACAGGTATCATCAAGCTATCAAGTAGTTGCTGTTGGCCTGACACCGGCCCAGCATACGGTGACCAACAGCGACGGCCTGTCGGATCACCCACCCATTGCCAATTCCGGCTCGGCGTCGTAGGCTCTGTTGGAAGCCACATTATGAAAGGGGTCGTAATCAGATAAACAATGGCATGATCCCAACATTTATTTCAACACATTATAAAATAATATACCTACTTGTTCTACACTTGGGTAGCAGAGAGATTGTTTACTGGGGTGGTGACGATGGTACCGAATGCCATATTTGTAGAACGGCTCCTTCATAGCTTCACTGAGATTTGCATTGATATCCCGGACGTCAACGATAACAGTCTCTCCTCCACATCCGGCTTTCGGGGCTTGTTGGCAGAACAGAAAGAACTGTCAAATTAATGGATGTAATTTTAATATAGCCCTTTAGTCATTCATCTTTAATTAAGTTTGCTGTTTGTTAGATTATGTAATGAACAAAACTGTCTAATTATAGGTTATAAACAGATAGAGATGTGTCTTTATTGGTCTTTCGTTATTGCATCAGATAGGATATAGTAACCTATATAGTTTTTTTCGGGCTGGGTGGGGCACAAAAGCGTTTCGTCTCTTTATTCATTTTTCTCTTATAAAACTAAATTGTATTTTGCATTAGTAAATATGTGTTATCGGTCTTGTCACCAGATATAGTAAATGTTTGGTTGCCTTCAAACAACTTAAAATAATCCGTGAATGAAGTTGCTACGGGTTTGTGGTTGCACTATGGGACCACATGTTCCGCACCAAATTCACTGTTTCCATTACAGTTTAATAGAATCATAACCGCACTAAAAAGGAAAGGTGCCTCTCATAGCAACAAAGTCTGTTAAATATACAATGTATAAAAATGGTGCTGGTAACTGATTACGTATGAAGCTTACTTACGATTTCTGGGCTGTCCGGCCAGTACGACATCTCATTATGAGGCTCTATGGTAAAAGAATTCGGATTTATAGTCGCTGGTAAGATGTTTTTACCCAGGTATTCCCGGGTACCGGTTCCTCCCCTATATGACTTGTCCTCAAATTTCAAATTGTTGTAAAAAGCCTCGAAATCCTCTTTAGTGTTCAACCCAATATCCCTCAGGAGAATGGCGCCTGGTGCCAGAAGTTTCTCCTCAATCACTGGACGGAGATAGTTAGCAAGGGTAACCAAAGTGCCTCTGGACGATTTCGGGATGTCTTGGCGTGTTATGGTAAACGGGCATTCTGAAGTTACCTCTCGAAGGTACTCGGGCATTTCACATCTGTCTGAGTCAGGTAGGAATGGGCGGCCTTGTATCCTCGGAGATCCAAACAAGGTCTGGATGTCTGACGTACTGTGCGTATAATCTGTACCGTTTGTCACAGTCGATAACAATCGACCGCAATGCAGTCTGCTGATTTGTAGGCAAATTCTGAGTGTTTTAATCCCTCTAAGTGCAGCCATTCTTCACGTAAGATTAACAAGTATCTCAATAAAACTAAAGCTTTGTGTTACGATCATAAACGTTCACTCCTATATGAAGATATGTGTCTAATAAAATGATTGGTTTTGTGGCGACAGGTGTGGTATTCACAAGAAACCGACCAATAATACTGCCACATGCTAACCCACATTAACCTAAGGACAGATAAGGGGCTGGATTTTGATATATGCTACTTGCATTGCCTTAATTTAAGTTTAACGGATCAAGAGTTTGGTTTGTACGACCAATGAAAAAGAGCGTAACTGTAAACTGGAACTATGTAAATAAGGGGGTAGCGGTGTTAGTCTGATATATGACCAATAATAACAAAAGGCGTCACCTTCAAGGCTTAGTAAATTTATTGCTTACGAGCTTTCGCAGATAGTGAATATTTGCTTAGACATTACCGGACAAAGGAAATATCGAATATCTGAGAAAGCTAGTGACCAATAAACTAAGTAAGCCTTAAATGTGCCACCTAATGTTATTATTCTACTGGAACTATATAGTTTGAACAGAAAGACAAAACAATTATCTATAGGCCTTATTAGTTAACCGATTATCGATAATGTGAATCTGCCACTCCATAGTTGTAAAAGTGGATACACTTTTTAACGGACAATCCATTGTTGTTTAATCGTACCAACGGTTAAACTGACAACCAATTATTGTTCAATGGGCCAAAGGCTAATCTGACATTCCATTGCTGTGGGGTTTTAACTGTCTTACTTTATTATTCTCTGGATTTAATGCTAGTAATGAGGTAATAAACTGTCATAATAAGCGGCGTCTTTCAACGTGAGAAAGTTACACAACAACTCATGACTGTGACAGGCGCTGCTGACCCGAAACTGGCCTTATCTGAATCAATGCCCACTACCCTACCGACCTTACAGGACCAAAATAAAGGCAATTGCGGGGGTGGGGCGGTGGGGGGAGGGGGCGGAAGTGTTACTTTCGGATTCGAATGAGCCCACCGGCTGGACAAGGATATAGCGAAGCTATATTGTTGTTTTGTTGAAGATCAAAAAGCGTTCGATTCTGTACCAAGACCAAACTTTTGGTTAGGGTGCAATATCAAACTAGCATTAAAATGTATCTATGTTTCAGTGAAAGCCTGTATCAAACAGTGGGAAACATTTCAAACTGTCTGAACCAAAATATCGGTGTAAAACAAGGTGAGTCCTTATTGCCTCGATCTGTTATATTCAGTATTTATAAATAAACCATGTGTGTTATCTTAAGGATACTGTGACTCCCCTACAGAGTGTTTTTACATTCGCCATTTTACTGCTAAAGTACCGTGAATTTTGCAACACATGTTTAAATATTCTAAATCGTTTTTTTTTTTCTGTAGAACAATACTGATAAGTAAATTATATTTTTCTTAAACTTACAGAAAAAAATATTTTGCATAAAAGTAAATTTTTGCAACCTCAAATTGCTACTTCTTTTACACTATTTACGTCAACTGTTCAATTTTACATCAACGCATAAAACATTATGTGAACAAAAAAAAAAGCGGTCATTCAGATTTTTCATGTGTGTCTTAGTTTTCTTGCAATATTGGGTTTAAGGCAAAAAAAATGAGTAAAAATAGTGAAATTTCAATTTTGTGCAAACAATCAGCTCTGTAGGTATAAAAACAGCTGACAAGTAGGCATTTTCCCAAGTACGGTTCACTGAAAAATGAGAGCAGAGAAAACGGGTAAAATATATTTCTGATCTATTTTGCGACAGTTTTGCCTCTTTCATGCTCAATTAGTTGAAGTAATTCAATCTAGTTTTTTTTCACAAATTGTTTATAATATTCTGTGTATGTTTTTCAAATAATTATGCATATATAGTATGAAATATACAGGTTATTCTATAAAATTGACAAGAGCTGACCGTGTCAAATGTTAGTTGAATACCATTCAAGCTGTGATCAATCTCTGAACAGGCAAACACCAATCAACCACATGCGGCGTCGCTGAATATAAGTGCTCAATATACAATACACGGAAACCCTTGTGCGCGTATTTGCACAGTGGTCAGACTGATTGTCAAAGATTGTCAAAACACCCCTGTTGTAATTAATGTAGTCAAGTTTTATCATCAAAGTTAAAGGTCTTCAAATTCAATTTTTTTTATTGGGTCGGCTCTGGGATAAAGATAACTATCTCAACTTTTGGAGTATGCAATAGTAAAAAAAATCGAATATTTTGAGCTGAGGGGGGGGGTCTCCCTAAACCGACCGTATGCTGACGTGTTGAAGACCAAACTTTTTAAGTATCTATCACAACTCCCTGTCCTCGGGTTCAACATGGCGAAGCGTTACATGTACCCCTACCTCGCCCACCGACAGACGCTCAAGTATGTGATTAAAAAACAACAGTCACATGGCGATCGCCACAGATACCCTTCTGTTTTTAGACGTCTGCAACTACCTGGCGCCTAATTTCAGCTACGA
>JAVFBW010157289.1:0-11874 GCA_034783835.1 Mopalia ciliata
ACCCTCGCCTAGTTGGCTAGGATAGTCGACTGCCACTCACGCTTCGGGCCCCCTACTTCTAAACTTAGCAAAACACCCCTGGATACATTTTGGACCAAGACAAAAATGACGCATTTCGGCTAACCTTTGTGATACAATATCTGTATAAAGGAAACTTACCGATTGTATGATCCTTTATTTCTTTACAGAGAGGAGGCTTAAAACCATCGGGACATTTACACTGTTTGCAATTCCTTGGATCTGTGTAACCATCGTTTTCACAAAGATAAGATTCTAAGGACGGACCACATTGACCTGAAAATCAAAACAACAACAACGCATTGCTCCTGAGTCTGTCATCAAAAGCAATTAGAAGAGGTGCGCCAGCAGGAAGACCACGAAATGTATTATGAGTGTTTGGCAGAGATATGACAATGTGAGGTTTATTAAAAACTTTAGTCTTTAGTTGTGAAACAAAAAAAGGCACATTTTACGTGATGATCCAATACAAATTCTCGGTTTGTAATTAACAAATTATTTTGGAACAGCTCCTCTAACAATAAAACATATACAAGTTTAAAACCGTTTTAAAGCCATATGTGCAGAATTGGAGCACAATTCGATGCTGTATGAGTGTCATTGTTTCCTCGACTCCAGGATTATCGACAAATTAAACATTGAACAGCCTCATATACTCTAATTATTTGATATTACCCAAGCTTTTTCTCAAGTCTTCTCGTTCTGACTGGATGTCTTTTAATTAGCAAGGTCTTGTTGTGACTAAAACATGATATTTAAAATCATGACTAATAAATAACATACGTTTGCAGTAGCGGAAGTTGATGACCTTTATATCGTGAAACGATGCTTTTATAACCTGTCCCATCGTCTGCTCGTAGCCGAATAATTTAGGAATCAAAGTATCTCGAGAATTCCATGAAAAAAACTGAAAGTAACAATAACAAAATTTTGTGGGGGTTATATATCTAGTTGATGTTAAACCAAGACAATAATTTGCAAGTTTAAGTCAGTAATGTCCTAAATTATTGTGGAAAGAAAACTGTTGGTCGCGACTTACGAGCATACTAATCACAAGACAAGATTATTTGTTTGTTTGTTAGTTTGATTGGGTTTAACGCCGTACTCAAGGGTGTTTCACTTAGATGACGACAAATTGTCCACTTCACACAGTCAGATATTGTTTGGCTAATTGGTCAACCCACTCATTTCCAGGTAAACCTGAATGGCCCAGAACCCAGCGGCAAAATCTACATTTATATATAAAAAATTATTCCAGTTAGAGATTAAGTAATATGATATTCACAAGGTCTGTTTTTTAATATAATGTAAGTCGGGTGCTAGATAAAGACAGTATGGCGACTCAAGGAAAATACAGCTTTTCGCAACTTTATTGGCAGAACACAGAATTGTACCTGACGTCCATATTGCATGACTGAACCGTAGTCATAGGGGATTCCTTGGGTGTCTGTGTGATCCCAGTTCCTCTCCTGGAATTGGTCCAGTCGATTATTCTTTACGTTGTTTGCATTGATGTCAATGTAGAGATCTCGGTCAGGTCTGGATTGTTCGTGCCACATCCCCAAGGCGTGTCCTATCTCGTGTACCACCGTGCCGAACTGCAATGAAACATGTAGTGATACTGGCAAATGACAGCAGACTGACATAATTTACTGCATAAAGTCTGGAAAACCTTTCTTGTGCTTTGGTCAACCAATTCTAAACCCAACCTAAAAACAGCCATCGATTGTTTGAACTAGAATTACCAACCACATTTACGTGCAAATAACTTGGTCATGAAAGTATTTTCGATGAAGACACGCGACCTGCCCAAGAAGTCCATATTGTCTGACGTCCAGTAATGTCGTTTACATTACATTTATGAAGATCTAAAGAATGCAACTGGAAAATACACATATGCTTTGAACAGGATTAGTCAAATACAATGGTATCTCCGTGTTAAGAGCCATTCCCATGGTAAAATATGTAATTAACTTTAAAGGGAATTTCCCATATTTGCAGTATTTAAATTGGACGATTAAATAATACAAATCGACTGACCAATCAGAAATCCTGAAATAAAGCGTTTTGTGAGAAAATACATTTATGAAATCGTACGCCACAAGTTATCTTGTTCGTACAATAATGAACCTAAAGGCATCTTAGCGGGCATCTTGTTTTATAGCAATTTTTCTCTAATAATTTTTAATCTGTATCATAACAGATTAATTAAAATATAATAAAAAATGTCTTGAGATCTAAGTAAGTGTACAAGGTCCCATTATTAATTCACCAACCCTGTATCACTCAATAGTATGAATTTATATTCATTCCCAATTTTTGTGAATATATCAATCTCTATTGTCATTTCGCGGAAAAACAGCTTGTTATCAAATTTGAGATTTTAAGATTGCTTTCATACAATAGAAAAACAACCTACTTATAATCACCCCTTAACAACACATCAAGAACCAGAGCCAAATAGATTCTTTAAGTGGCATTTGGAAGTCAGGAGTACATAATACACCTTTATTATTGGTGCTAACGCTTGTTTAAGTTATGCTTATAAGAGTGTTGAGAAAGCCGGTTTTCGGTGGCCTAACCAAGCCTGATGCTAATGAGACGGTCAGTAGTGCACTGGTCAGTACGCTTGTATAATACTTGCAGAACCTGTGTGTTAGTTAGGCCTACATACGGTCGGGGTAATCCGAAGTCCGCATCGAAGTCCAGGCGAACGCTAGCCGTGCTAAAAGTTAGAATTTATCTTAATTTTCAGGGTTTTTCTTTTGGTTTTATTCTAGAGATCTTCATTTACATAATTTAAATATGTACATAAGTTACATTGCGTTATTATACTGTACATTGTTTTCATACGATTTTTTTCCTTTCTAATTCAGTGTCTATTTTTGTTCTTTTTTGTGTAAATTCTAGGGCAATTGCGTTTAGCCTTGGTTTTCTTCAGTCCAACAAGGAATAGGATCTACAAATTCACCCACACAGGTTTCCAGAGTCGCCTTCTCTCATTTTTCCTGGGCCACGCTCCGGGTTGATGATGGGGTTTCCCCCAGCTACCCATTTTCCTTTGTTGTATAAAACAATTTCTCTGTAAAGCCTTTAGTATGGATCAGAAGCGTAGTATCCAATAAATGAAGAAGTTGTTATCCATACTAAAGCATTTCCATAATTCAGAGCCAAATAATTAACTTACATCAAAGCAGCCATAAGCGAGCGAAATGGATTGCCCTCCCGCCTGCCGGCCAATCAATGAAGAGCACCTGTCAATCAAATGTACGTAACAACAATTAAAGCACACGAAAACGTTCTGGATAGTGAGTAAATGTGAATAATCGAAGTTTATTGTTTTTCTCAAAATTCCGCTCTATAGTCTATGTATCCAAAATCTATACGGCCAGACGTTCGTGTCATCAGCTTACTATTTTAGAGAATTTGGTGGTCACCCGAACTCTTCCAGACGATACCAAGAATTTGGTTAAGTTAATATTAAGTTATAAACCATGTCAATATGTCGTTATTTTTGGATAACGCTTTCTTGGTTTGAGCAGATTATAGTTCAGAGTATTTGCTGAATAAATGTCGTTCACCTACACCACTCAGCCTTCTAGAAAATAGAGCGTTAGTCAGCAGGGGCAATTTGCTCGAAACATCCGCCAACACCAAATTAGATCATTAATAGATGATTAGAGATACACATTCAACACGGTGTGACTTCATCTAATAGCGCTTCGAGCAACCGCCCCCGGACATTTCAACCTGAAACATTTTGTAAACTAGAAACTGTCCCAAGTCAGAAAGTGTTATGCCAAAATAACAAAAATACTGGTAATACTCACTTTGTAAAAAAAAAAACCCCACCAATTCATCCATGTCAAATGTATTTTTTATATATATATTTCTAAACAAATCAGACTGGCAAAGGGATGCGATAACGAATCCTTTCCTGTTTGAGAGCTAGGTTTCTAAAAAGATCTTTATCTCGACTTATAATGGGTAACATACAGATGTCTTGAAAGATGGTACTGATCATGTACATGGTATAGAAAATATGTGATTATATGCAGCGAACACGACATTCAGTTACGCATATTCAACATTCAAACTGGTTTAATAAATAAATCAACAAATGAATATTTCAACTCAGTAAAATGAGAGTTAAAAGTTCTATAATAGAGAGGAAAGTGTTAAAAGTACCCTGAAATTAAACCAACATTAAAATGCACCGTCTGCGATAGGAACGATTTTGTCCAAAAAAAAAACGGCAAACAATGAAAAGCACCACAATATAGACTAAAATTGAATTTAAATTTTGCGGATTCACTTTTTTATAACATCTATCAATGTAGTCATATACTGAGTAACTTGTTTTTTCAATAACTTACCCAAACTCTTTATTAAAAAAGATGTAGTCCCCAGCTGGCTTCGTTTGTTGTCGAACAAAGGACAAACATGTTTCTCGTTCCCAATAATCTAAGCCCTCCTTTATCATGGTATTTTCGTCTTTTGCTAAACAAATATAAATCGTGATGATTTATTGGCAGAACAAGAGTGTTAGTGATTTAAAGCCTATCGATGTGACTTATTTTGTTGTTGTTTTTCTTGCATCGAATATCCACTAAAACAGTTCTGTTCAGTTTTACTGCTCTACTCTGTGCTGACCCTGTGCTCGAGGTTCTGTGGTTAGCGTCTCGGTCAATTGATCCTACTTCTGTGCATCGCTCAAGCTTTCGAGTCAGTCTGTCGACCTATGGCACATGTATATGAGTGAGACACACATTATGTTTCCGTTCATGGTTGGGGGATTGTTTTTCCGATGTTTCCTGACAGCTTTCAAACACATTTTAAAATCCACCACGATAAGGGGCCGATCTTTCGTCATAAATAATCAAGAAATACCTTTGAGTATGACGTTATACCCCAGCCAAAAACACTTTTGCGCTATCATAATATAGTAAACTCATATGACTTATTAAATGATTTTTCATTTATAGGTACCAGTCGATGCTGAAACCCCATTTACTTTATCAGAATAAAGTAATCGTAGTGACTTACTAAATAATTTCTCGTCTAGGAACCAGTTGATGGTGAGATCCCATTTTTGTGGCGGCTCAATAGTAATCTTCCTCTTTCTTCTCGACGGAATCGATGGAGATATAATTCTCAATTTGTTTTCAGCTTCAACGATAAGCTTCTCGATATCTTCTACCCTGAGAACGATATCAGCCTCGTGAACGTGAAGATCCTTAATATCAAACTCTGTCTATATAATAAAGCGAGAAAACAGTTACTTGATAGGCCTGCTCTTATTCGTTTAAAATAATGGACAACTTTTTTTTAGCGTTGAGTATAGATAAAATTCTGGCATAAGAAAATCTTAACTTTTTAAACCTTCTATTCTATGTTTTAGACTTTTAGTCCATTAATCAGAAGGACAAATTTTGCTATTTTTATTTGTTTACCAATATTCATCGATACTGGTATGGGTTACTCAAATGCTTTATTTCCCTTTTAAGTAAGGTGGACGAACCTACCATTATGGCATCCAGTGCAACATTGAAAGTTCACTTAAAGCGAAAGAGAACTTTTTTGACCTAAAATTATTATTTTTATTACACATTTTCAAAGACAAACATCTGTATTGCACTTGCATTCGGATAAGCATAGCCGTTAATTAGTTAGTTTCATAGGCGGGACTGACGTCATTGTTCGAAAAACACGGTGTGTCTGTTTGCTTATGCTGCATTCGAAGGCTTCTGTAACAACACGATGTATACAATAGCTTGGTCATCCAAGTGCAATTTTAATCTGTTGTATACATATAAAAAAAATAGCTATATGGGTAAGAATACGTTGAGCAGGTTTTCACCTGACATGCAGTTTTAAAAAAATCCGTTTTGATATGTACAAGCTGCTGTTTGTTGTTGTTTCGCTGGGGGACAGAACCCTCACTTTCGGCTTTATATATGAAAGTATTCACCAGTGCAGGCAATACGGGACAGCCAAGACTAGATGATAGAACTACCGTACGTGTTTTAGAACAATGACGTCAGATACTTTTTTAAATTTACTAATTAACGGCTATGCTAATTCGATTGTAAGTGTTGTACGTATAGTTGTCTTTGACAATAAGGAATAAAAGTAATAAGTTTACGTCTAAAAACAGTTGCCTTTCCTTTTAACTGCAACAGATGCGGCGAACCGTGCAACAAGATGCAGAGTCAACCTCACAAGCTATATAATAATTAGAAACTGAGGATTGTATAACAGCATCTGTATTGTGTATAACCGAACGGAAGTACTGTTAATTGTTTCGATTGTCTAATAATTTGTCAGTTTTTACAGCAGAAATGTCACTATTGTGTTTGTTCTGCAATTTGTTTTTTATTTAAAGCAACGAAGAGTTGTAATTTGCCCTGGCCCCTTAAGCCCACCACAAACAAAATCCAACATTTGGTTGAAATTTAATTAACCTATTACACCTGACCTAACACACCTGTGTACCGTACTATTTCTGATTATTTATTTTTGTTTAGGAATATATGCCTATGCATAGAAATAAGTTTGCAGATACTCTGACAAGACAAGCCTTATCATTTAATGAGATTTCAATTACAATTGACTTGTTGATCTCAGAAACTATAAATTTTGTGAAAAATTGTTTTCTTGTGACAAGGGGGCTGAAATAGTTTTGTCAAGTTGTGGTAGGGTGTTGGAATATGTCAAAGTAAGACAGGTGGTATCTTGCTTTTAACCCACAACCAACCCGTTGCACATTTGTCTCGCCTATACAGTGTATGAACCCATGTTTTAATAGCTACAATCTGGATCAGTTTAATCACATTTACACAGATTAAATTGTCATCTAACGTGGAACTTGTCTATTGCTAACTGTCGAAGATTCAAATAATGTGTCTACATGCATTTGCAAAATAAAAATCTTTACACATATGTAGCTGCTTAATAGTTTGAAATTATTTTGGAATTGTTTTTTTATTTCATGTGATTTTGTGCACACAGTTGTTCCATGCCGATTTTTTTTTTTTATGAAACCGCTTTCTAGTAATGATATTAGATTCTTTAAGTGACTTTTATAAGTCGGGAGTACCGGTACATAAAACAAATTTTAATTTATTGGATACTACGATTAATAAACCAAGAAGATACTATCCATACCAAAGTGTCTCCATGTTTAATGATTTTATCCTAAGACAAGGGAATACATAACTTGTTTAAGAGGCATTTAGAAGATGATGTTCTAAACATAACACAAGGCTTTATGGATTACAACTTCTAGTTTATTAAGGGTGCAACGTTTCAATGTCTATTCAGGTATCGTTCTCAAGCATATATGCTTGAGAACGATGCCTGAATAAACATTAAAACGCTGCAGCCTTAATAAACTAGAAGTTGTTATCCATAAAGCCTTGTGTTATGTGAAGAGAATACATGACGCACAACATTCTTGCGAATGGGGACATGAGAAACGAAATGACTCATTAACTAAAGGATTCATAATAGCTGGTAAATTTGTGTTTTGGCAATGCATATCAGAAACGCGGCTCAGTTATTTTAATATATGTACAAAAATGTAGCTAACATTGACAGAAATTATCAACTAAACAGATGAAAGAAATGTATTAGGGACATGTGGGTAAATTTATAGTTAGTCTCAATCCTTTATCCCATTTAAACGTTTATTTTATCATTATATATTTGTAAATTAATTTTTTAAATTTTTTGTTTCTTAGGGAATGTACTTACGAGAGATCGTTGGAACAAATTGATATATTTCGCCATAAGACCCCATGCTTTCATTCGATCTTGGAAAGAAAATCCATACAGGTAATCAGCAATCTCTACCTGAAACGAAATAAAATGTTAAAAAATGGAGTCTTTAAACACGGTGATGGTATATGGGTTAAAAATACCTCCTTTACAACTTATCATGTTTTCCAAAGATCTGCAGGAGCTCAATTCAGATGTGGTGTTTCACCAATACGTAAAGTTGGTAGAAACCAAGGTGAAAAAGTACACGACATAATGTGTTCGTTTCGTCAAACTTCTAAATACGAGTGTCATTGCATGAACAGGAACAAGTTCAATTGTTTGACAGCATTGAATTTCTTGAAATTTCCTGATGACACTTTACTTTTTGACAAATCAACGGTTGTTGATATATAAGAATATAAATATACCAGGAAAATATGCCATTATATTAAGAGATATATTTTACTTAACAATCTTATGATATTTCAGATTTCTACAGTGTTGGCTATGTGGCTGAGACTACACTAGTGTTTATCTTGTTGACGTACCTTCCACTATACGTTTAATATAGGCAGTGAGCCTGTTCACCAATACCTGTTTCATTTTTTTTTAAATAAAAATACTGTTTACACCAAATAAAGCTATAAGCTGGTGAGGTAATACTTTCGAGTTAAACATTTGACCACAGAGAAAATAGGTTGATTCTCTATTTAAAAAAAGTTAATCCCATGCCATGTATTCTACCACAATATAAAAGATATACATACCAAATCATGAATGTCCAGGGTGAATTTAAAACCATTCAGCTGTTTTCCGTTTAGTTTTATCTTCAAACCTTGTGCGATGTGGCCAAAGTTGTGTTCCTTGTTTAAAAGTGATAGTAAAGCTGATTTGCCTGTTCTGATCAGTTTGTTAATCGAGTCCGTTATATTCGGCACGTTCGAAACATTCGGAAAATTCGTAATATTCAGCAAATTCGTTATATTCGGGAAGTCATTTAGGTCGGGAGCGGGGAAGTCGTTTAAATCTGGAGTGAACTGAGCCTGACTGCCCACAGTGATGATTAATACAGCGAGGATGTGAAATGACGGCTTCATACCCCTCATCGTCGGCTAATATCTTGTTTACACGTACACCTGCAAACTCTGCTTCTCTAACAATAACTTAAACCGGTGTTATGATAGCCTTAAATACCCGTCTTGTTCCGGGTCTGATCTGCTGGTCCTTGCTTCCTCGGTAGGCCCTTCGGCGTAGCCCTCTGCAATACTCTCCAACAATTGATGCATAATGGGTAAAATTATTTAAAATTGTAAAGGATAAACATACTAATAAATTGTACAGCATACAATGCTATAGCGGTAGATATACTGACAATACCGAGAGGAAACGATCCACACAAATGATATACAACATTTTCATTCGTTGATCAAGAGTGGTATATTAACACGAAGTGTCAAACAACCGCCTTAAAATTGCATAACATTCCATTATTGGTACAGGTTCAGATATATCATCTGACATTTAACCAAAGATAATGACACCTGATAGCACAGTTGTCTAACATGAGGAGTATTTAGGCCTAAAGAAACACATGTACTAGTAAAATAGTTTGCATAACGAATCGTATATGAAACATTGAACTATTATGTAACCCAAGTTTATCAATTTGAAAACAAATCTTTCCAAGATGACTGACAAAATGAGTGATATAGTTATGATAGATTGATTGGTTGATTGGTGTTTTACGCCATGCGTAAAGGTATGATGACGGTATATTCCAAAAATAATTGACACCAGTATAACCAATATATGAAGCGTTTCCATAATGTTGGAAAGTTAATTGTCCTACAGTGCAAAGTAAAGGCAACATTGCTACTCTTCAAACAAACTACCCTTAGCCAGAGGGCGTATAATGATGAAACAGTAATCAATGAAAACTACGCCTTAGTTTCACTGAAGAAATAAACATAATACAGAAATAGTGTTATGCCAAAAAACGACAACTCAATTTATATCAATATTTCAGTATTTATTATGCCATCTTAGGAGATAATTACAAAGGGGTAAACTTATATACATGTTATGAGTGGACCATAAACAGATAAAAACACAAACCAGTTAAAATATTTATTTTTAATTAAACATATGGTTTAAATAAGTTTGACAGAAGTTTAATTAAGGGACTAAATATATGTCAGAAACCAGACAGTTAAGCTTTTGTTATGTAAGCAAAGAAAGCTAGATTGAATTCATGTGAACAATTAATAAAAGAAAAAAATACTGAAAAAAGAAAAACCTTAAGTCCATGGTTAAGGATGGGTCTCTTGTTGGCCAATCGTTAAGGCTACCTTTATCAAAAGATCAGACCAGTTACGTGAACGGTCCACAATATAGGTGTTGGTTAATACAAGATCTGCGGCAGTTTGGGTTCAGAGCTGTACATAGCGACAGAACTTGATTTGTTTTCACAGATTGTTCAAATGGCTTACATACCAAAAGCTCGACAATTAAATTAAGCAAAATAACTTTCAACGCATGTCTCTTAATGAACATTTTGTCCACGTTGTGCTTTAAGTTGTTGTGAACTACTTTATTCCTAACCTGTTTGTTGCGACTGTTTGTAATTATCTCCTGATGATGACATATTAAATACATGCTGAAATATTGAGACAAAATGAAGTTATCTTCTTTCGGAATTACACTATTTGTAAAGTACCGGTAATAAAAAAAACTCTTTAATTCTATATCGTCTTATCAAGAGCATGAGCGTCATGTTTGTATAGCAAGTGATTTTGTTATAAGCAGCGAAGCCCATTGGTTAACATTGTAAATTTAGAGTAAACATACAATTCCAATAAAAGATACACATGGATACATAGCGTGTCAATTACATGGATAACTAAATAAATAAGATAAATTATAAGTTCTCATAGCTATGTATTCCTTGTTAATCGCATTGTTCTCATAAGAACAATCCTCATATAACAATTGTGTCGAGCCCTTTATAGCTTCCATTTATTTGTATATTGTTTTAAACAGTATGTCAAAAAGCAGATCCGATAAAATGCACCTTGCCTAAATAAAAATATCTCCTTTCAAGAAACAAAACACGTATAAATGACAGATAGGGAGACATAAGAAAGAATTATATTAAATAGATTAACTAACACCAGACAAATCAGCCATGCTAAATAAAATCCGGTTTTAGTAATTTCACGCATTATGGCTTATTAAGCTACAGAGCTTACATGGTTGACTCGTTTTCGTCAAAGTGTACGCAAATTTAGATGTAATGAATGCCATATATTGTTATTGCTTATGGGAAGTCTGTACAGTATCATAACACATCACAAATACACATTTTCGTTAGCTAGGCGTTTTAAAGCCTATAGTTTCACTGCGATTGTGTGTGTATAACACAGGTCCTTATAGCCACCTATGTTATCATTTATGGTTATCTTCGGGTTTAAAGCCAGTTGATATATATATTGGCTGGGTCTATTCATGAGACGGTTGTTTGACACTTCATGTCGATACGCAAATCGTTTTGTTTATAGTGAAGTTTAAACCACTTATAGTGTTTATTGATGTAAAGTTTAAACTATCACTAGTATTTACCAATGTGTCTCTAGTTAAAGTTACTCCTGGTGCTTGTTTGATAATAAACATTAACGTAAAGTTAAACAGACTTCATTAGCATTCTGGTAACTATACTTTAGAGATTATAACGTTTTAGTGTAGATGAACATTTTTTTTCGTAAAACAGTAACCTAATTAAAATTGTATGTCGTCACACAGGACAGTATGGACTGCTTGGACAGTAGCAATACTGTTTGACACAGCACTGGAGGAAAAGTAATTTTCCAACTTTCTCAAAACATTTCACAATTTATGATTGTTTTAGATTTCATATATTATGACTACCACTGAGGAGTTTAACACAGTAAAGTATATTAACAGCCCTGAAGAAAGATAATGAATTCATTTTGACTCAACGTTTCGGTTTATTGATCAAACTATCATCAGGAGTAATTTTAACTAGAGACATAGGTATATATATGCAAACAGGTGAAGAAAATACTTTGGGCAGCTAAA